>BRDA01049458.1:0-12069 GCA_036984385.1 Crenuchus spilurus | reverse complement strand
GGTGTGTGTGTGTGTGTGTGTGTGTGAGTGTGTGTGGTGTGTGTGTGGAATGTGTGTATGTGTGTGTGTGCGTGTGGTGTGTGTGTGTGTGTGTGTGTGTGTGTGGAATGTGTGTATGTGTGTGTGTGCGTGTGGTGTGTGTGTGTGTGTGTGTGTGTGTGTGTGTGTGTGTGTGTGTGTGTGCGCGCGCGCGCGCGTGTGTGTGTGGTGAGGATTTGGGGGCTAAAAGTAGAAACAGCAGAAGGAAGATGAGGACAGATAAAGAAAAGGCTGAAAAAGAGAGAATATAATAGAGAAAGTGAAGTGAAGAGCTGAGAGTTGGTACTCGGAGGCTGTGTATGGAGGGACGGATAACTCATAGCACTTTGATCAACCCATCTTATCGATCTGAGTGCCTTTCCTTTCTAATCGGACAGCACTCTGGCAAATTGGATCCAATGCCCCAGTGACTGGCTCTTCATGAAATTGCCAATCTATAAAAGAATCCCTGTGATTTAACACTACTACCTTGTCTGCTTTCTTAAAAGCCATAATTAAAGCACATCCATTTGCAGACTGTAAGTGTGGACCAGGCTATCCAATACATTTATGTGTGCTCCTGAGGGTCCACTGGACCTAGGCATGTCAGGAAGCACTCAGTGCTAGGATGACCTTGTTTCGGATGTGAGTTTTAGCCACGACTCATGACTCAGACACTCTCAGAAGATACTGGACCGTCATCTGTTGTAATGAATGGATTTGACGCTGACTCACTGAGACCTGACTCCAGATGTGTACATTTGTTGTAATGTTTGAAACAGTTCACTTACAGATACACATCTGCTCATTTCTACTGGACAACCTTCAAGAAACACAGTTGGACATTAAAGACAATGGCAGACCTTTAAGGGGACCTTAACTTTGCACCCTGGGGAACAAAAAGGACCTGTGGAGTAAACGGTGGTCAAAAAGTTGGGACATTGTGTAAAATGTAAATAAACGTATATAAACATAGAATGTAATGACATGCAAATCCCATAGACCCATATTTTATAGACATATCAGGTGTTGAAAATGAGACATTTTACCATTTTATGAAAAATATGAACTCATTTAGAACTTGATGACATCTCAGAAAAGTTCATAGCATCCCCTCTTCTTTTAACAAGTCTGTAAATGTCTGAGAAGTGAGGAGAGCCGTTGCTGGAGTTTTGGGAGAGAACTGCTGTCCCGCTTTTGTCTGTCTTGTCTTGTTTTGATGTCGAGTTCTATCTGCTCAACAGTCCTGAGTCTTCTTTGCTTGATTTTTCCATTTCATGATGCGCCAAATTCGTTCTGGACAGAGATGCAGGCTTTTGAACTGTGCACTGATAACAAGCTGGATCTTCTCCTCTTGAGTCTGCAGGACATGGAGTCCACGATTTATAAAAAGAAGTTACATTTTTGATTCATCTGACCACAGAACTTTCATTTTGACTCAGTCAGTGGCATGTCTGCATCAAGTTCACATCTTCTTAGCATAATACAGCTTATCTTGCGTTTGCACTGCAAACAGTCAGTGGTTTCTGGAAGTGTTCCTGAGCCCATGCAGTGATTTCCAGGACAGAGTCATGTTTGTTTTGAATGCAGTGCTGCCTGAGGATCAGAAGATCATTAGTATCCTTTACTGAATGTGAGTCTTGTCCGTTGTGAACAGGGATTTCTCCAGATTCCCTGAGTCTTTTGATGATATTGTGTACTGTAGATATTCAAAGTCTTCACAATCTTATGTTGAGGAACACTTTTCTGAAATAGTTTTACAGTTTGTAGATGCAGTTTTTCACTAATTGGTCAGCATTTGGCCTCTATCAAAGCATCTTTGCTTCTGAGAGACTCTGTTTGTCTAAAATGCTCATTTTACAGACAGTCATTTTTCAAATTTCAAATTTTATTAGTAGCACTTATTTTCCGACCTTTTGTTGACCCGTCACAACTTTTATTGAGATGTGTTGCTGCCATCAAGTTCTAAATCAGTTAATATTTTTCATAAAGTGGTAAAATGCCTCAGTTTTAACATCTGATATGTGTTCTATGTTCTGGTGTGAATAAAATTTGGATCTATGGGATTTGCATATCATTGCATTCTGTTTTTATTTACTTTTTTGGAATTGGGGTATATATACTTGTATGTTTTTAACCAGTTATATAATTAATATTAAGCCCTGACACTTCCAGACATCCTAAGGCTTTTTAACTTTGTTATTACATGGAAACTAATGCAAACTGGTTGAGTCATTCCCAGTGTGCAGTCTAGACCTGCAGGCAGATCCTGATGATTTCAAGGGTTAATTATTTCTCACTCATAGCTCATTAAAGCAAGTAGAGAGATTCTGCTGAAAGCGGAAACTCTAAGCTTTCACTCCACACCATATATCTGTTTGTAAGCAGCAGAGAAGATATTTTATTACTATTTGAACTCCATGACCTCACTGACTTTCATCATGCAAACACGCAACAACACTGAAATAATTTTGTAATGTAAAGCAAATTTACAGCCATAATTGCTCCGGACCAGCGGGTTCCTTTAATCATAAAAATCTTCCACACAGCTGTCTACAGAACTGCTGCTCCAGGCAGATGAAAAGTTCTTTACCCTCTTCTGTACCCACCACAAACAAACACGCAGCAGCACAGACTGTACTGCAGAACCAAAACAGGAACCCTGAAGTTTTCAACTGAAGAACAGCTCATGAACCCAGCTCATCAGTACAGAACCCTCACACTGTGTGGAGGATCTCATCCTGCACTTACAGAACAGCTACTGTTTGTGTTATATTAGTCAATGATTCCTGAAGGGAAGAAATAAAGGAAGACAGACAGGAAGGGTGGACGAAAAGAAGAGAAGACTGAAGCAAGAAAGAAAAAAAGGAAAAAAATGAAGAAAAGCAGTGAAGGAGAAATGAAGGGAGACTGAAAAAGGAAGGTATTTACAAAGGAACAAAGAAAGAAGGTAGAAAGAAAAGAAAGCAAGAGGAAAGACAAAAGTAAGAAAGGTAGTACAAAACTAAACAAAGATGGAGGGAAGGACTGAAGAAAAGATGGAAGATAAGAAAAAGAGTGAAAATGAATACATAGAGGAATGAAACAAAATAAAAGAAAATATGGTGGTAGAAAGAAGAAAGAGAAAGAAAGGAAGTCCAGGAAGTAGGAAGGAAGAAAGCAAGCATGGAAAAGGCAGAAATAAAGGAAAGGACGGAAAAATGAATGGAAGGAAGGAAATAATTATAAAAAAGAACACAAAGAAAAAGGAGAAATAAAAGAAGGAAGAAATGTAAGAAGAAAGTAAGGACTGTAGGAAGGTATAAAAGAAGGAAGAAAAGAAGAAAGGATGGAAAGTCTGAGATAAGACGAGAGGAAGAATGAAAGTATGGACACAGCATCGTCTCTAAAAAGTGAGGCAAACACAGGTTTAGATCCCCTGCTGACTGGCTGCAGTATGATGTGTAGCTCCGCCTATTTCCATGTGTTTTCAGTGACAGAAGAGCTCATTTTCAATGTTCTTTTCTTCTACAGTGTCATACAGCTTTCCTTATGATAATGATGGCGAAATATTTCCTTCCACAAGTTAGTGTTTAGAACATTATTCTACTATTTTGTAAGAAGGCGAGGCTACACAGCCTTGGGAGGAAAATGCCACTGTAGCCAGGGTTGCCAGGTTCATGTTTTTCCCCAAAAAATGGGCTAGATCCCCACAATGGGCAAGTCACAGGTAACAGTTCAAAGGTCTAAGACAATATTACAACATTATTAACAATAATATTTATAATACCAATGAAAATGTCATTGTATGCTAAATGCTTAATAAAAATAATACATTGGCATATGAAATTAAATTAACAGAATTTTTAAGAGTTTAAGAGTCAGATTAACAGAAGATTTAAGAGTAAGTATGCTGGTAGTTCTTTCACCATCTGTAACCTGTTTTCTTCACATTTCTGACACCTTAGAATCTGGACTAGTTTCAGTTTCTGAAGGGTGTTTTAGACCATTTGGCCTGGATGTTTTTGCTGAACTTGGCATCTCTGGCTGCTGCAGATCTTTCTGGTTGTTAGAAGTTCTGGACTCTGTAGTGTTTGTACTGTCTCGGCCATCGGTCTCTCCAAATGTCTTGACCGAGTCCAGCTACTGTTTAAAGAGTTATCTTTTTTTCTATAGAACTGAAGCCAATGGTGTGAGGTTGTCTACCTGTAGATACAGTCTACTGTTTAATTAGTCCAAATTTGGCCCCGCCTCCCAGCAGATCTAATGTGATAATTATCTAGGTGATAATGCTGTAGTAAGCATGCAGTGGTGTGAAAGGTAGTAAGGGTTAAATGGCACTGCACTCCTCTATACCACAGCTGTGGGTTTGTGGTTAAGAGCCCTGCCTTATGATACCCTGCAGTGCCTTTGAACAAGACACCTAACCCCCAACTGCTCCCCAAGCACCATGAACAGGGACTGTCCACTGTTCCGGGCAGGTGTGCTCACTGCCCTCTAGTGTGTGTTCACTACTGTGTGTGTGCATGTGTGTTTCACTGCACAGATGTGTTAAATGTTGAGATCTGGGTGCAAGCACATTGGTCAATGTGTCACTTTCACTTCTACTTAAAGAAGGTGCAAGGAAATGTGTATGTGCATGCATTTAGCAGGCCAGACTGAAGACGGCGGAGCTGGAGTAGCGGCTAATGCTAATTACGGCTCCAGCCCTGACATTTCAAAGCCGCTGGAACAACACAAGCACAAGGGAGGAGCAATCAGGCAGATATTCTGATTACATTCTTCTGTCAGCTACGAGAACAAATGATTTGGCTTGCTAATGGTACATGCAGCACTGTTTGGCATTGCATTTCCATACAATTACTGCTGCTCTCTCTCTATTTATGTGTGTCTCTCTCCCACTTCTCCTCTCTCTGTCCTTGTCTCTCTCTCTCTTTTGTTCTATCCTTATTTTAATCATTGTCACACTGATAAAAATGAAGGTTCCTCTGTGGTTCTTGGCCTGAAGAACAATTGGAGAAAAGCTTCAGATGTTTAAACCTGAATCTGGAGCATCTCATCCAGCATTTACACAACAGATATGAGCTAGATTAGCTAAAGTAGAAGAAATAAAGGAGGAAAGAGAAAAAGGAAGACAGGAAGAAAGGAAGAGAGGGAGGACTGAAGTAAGGAAGAAAGAAGGAAAGATAAGAAAAGAAGGAAAAAAGAGAAAGCAAATGAATTTAAAAATGAAAATCTGAAGAAATTAATGAAGGTAGAAAGCAGGAAATGAGAAAGAAACAAAGGAAGGTATGAAGGAAGAAGGAATGAATAAAAAGAAAAGGAAACTGCAAGGAAGGAATGAAGGAACTATGGAAGGAAGACAAAGAAAAGTTGAAATGAAGGAAGGAAGGAAGACAATAAAGAAAGAAAATGGGCAATAAAAAAGACGAAAGAAAGAAAGAAAGAAAGAAAGAAAGAAAGAAAGAAAGAAAGAAAGAAAGAAAGAAAGGAATGAAGAATAGAAGGAAGGAAAATAGACAAGAAAGGAAGGAAGCAAAAGATAGAAGATAAAAAAGGAAAGAAAATGATTGACTCAATGAATAAAACGAAAGATGTAAGGAAAGCAAGAAGGAAACATACAAACAAATAAACAAACAGAAAGAGGAGAGCAGGAAACAAAGAATCAAGAAAGAAGTAAGGGAAGAAAAAAGACTAAAAGGAGGAATAAAAAGGAAGGAAAGAAGGAAGGAATTAAGAAAGGAATGAGGACAGAAAGAAACTAAGCAGGAGGAAAGCAGAAAAGGAAGAATCCACAAAAGGAAGTAAAGAAGGAAGGAGACAAAGGGAAGAGGGAAGATGAAGTCTCAGAGTAATGTGAAGAGAATGTAAAGAGCTGCTGTAAGTGAAAGGACTGTATCAGGTCCTGATTCTGAGCAGAGCTCTGTTAGACTCTGTAATGTCTCAGAGTGGATATAAATGAGCTCTGAGCCTGACTGAGGGCCTGAGACAAATTGAGCAGCAGCACTAGTTAGGGCAGAGTTAGTGAAGTGTGGAGGAGATCTCTCTGTGGCAGTCAATCATGCCCACCTCTGGATGACGGGCAGACGGTGCCCGTCTGCTTGTCTCAGCACTGTGGGGAGGGTGCGTCTATATCTTCCCCTGTACTGCCCATCCAACTCCCACACGGGGGACTCGCCGCGTGAGCCGAAACCTCCAGACGGTCCCAACACTGTCCCGTTCCCTTGCTTTCCCTGCATTTCTCTCGCTGTTGTCCCCCGGCTGCTGGCACCTCGTCACGGAGGTTACCAGGGTGACGGCGCGCAGCGGGGCGGGCTGAGTTTGCATCGCTCCAGGCTAATGGAGCAGAAGAAGCATCGACGTTTTCTGCAGGACTGCTCTCGAGCTCTCTGCCTTCAGGGATGTAGACAGGGTGGGGGAGAAGAGTGAGAAACGCTTCCCACTCACATTATAAACACGATTCCTCACATTAGACTGCAAACGCAGGCACAGGCTTAATTAATGACCCAGAAAGCGCCTACACTTAAATCACTATCAGTATCTCAGTCCTCCAAGGCCTTTTTAGACCTCTTAAACCTTTAAACATTTCCTCCTTCTACCTTATTGGTTTAAAGTAGCGCAGGCAAATAATTAAAATATGAATTACCTCATTAATTAATTAATTACACAATGACAGTTAAATATATGACCATGCTTGACCCTAAATACAGACTTTGTGAAGGTAAAACCAATGAAAGAAATGAAGAAGAAAAAACACTTCAAAGGAAGGAATGAAGGAAAGAAAGAAGAAAGAAAACAACAAGACATAAGAAAAGGAGAAATAAAATGATTTGAATGGATGAAGAAGAAAAGGATATGAGGAAAGAAAGAACAAGAAAGAATAAAGAAATGGAGAAAAGAAGAAAGACAGAAGAAAGGAAAACAGACAAGAAACAAGAAAGAAAGTGAGCCAGGAGGAAAGGATGGAAGAAAAGAGGGGAGCAAAAGAAATGAATGAAGGATGGAAAGAAAGAAAAGAAATAGGAAAGGAATGATCTCCGGTGAACTATGAGAAGACCTTCAACAATCCAGACTTACTTCTCTATGTAATCACCATGACGACATCTCAGACACTCCTAATGGACATGTTACTAAAACTATTAGACTTATTAGAACCTTTCTCAGACATCACAGAGTCATAAATATTATGACCATGTTTAACAACCTAATAATGGGAATAATCACCCTCGGCTCCGAGTGTTCGTCAGTATTCATCCCTGACACTTTCCTCATTGCTCCTGTGTTTATTACAGAAACAGTCTAGTCAGTGTGGTTTAACACAGTAAGACTTGATGATCTGTTCCTTTAAGAAGCTGAAGAGAGGGAAGCATTATGATCATCAGCAAGTGATTCTAAAATGACTGTGAAAGCTATAAATAAATCATCTTTTATATAATATACCAAATATTAACATTAATAAATAAATATCAATGTCTTATTGTGCTACATGCTTTAAAGAGTAAAGTCCATTAACGATGCTAAATCTGTGGTTAGAAAATTGGGTCAAAGGCCCCGAGTGGTTCAGCGGGCAAAGACGCTACCACTATGACCCGAGGATCGCGAGTTCAAATCCCAGTCATGCTGTTTGCCATCAACAGCCGGGGCCCAAGAGAGCAAAAATTGGCAGTGCTCTCTCTGGGCGGGTAGATGGCTCTCTCACTCTGATTGGTCCAATCAGAGCTGGGGACCCTGTGTGCCTTCCTCCGAGCACGTTAGGCTCTCCAGTGACGGTGTATCAGCGGTGGTTCAAAAAGAAGTGGTGGCTGCATCACACGCAACGGAGGACGCTTGTGCTTGCTTGCACCCTCCTAGAGTCAGAGACAGTGCAAAGTGATGGGGAGAGGCCTAACACAGGGGATGGGCTAATTGGCTACCACTACATTGGGAAGGGGATAAAAATTGGCAAAAAACCTAGAAATAAATGATTAAAAAAGAAAATTGGGTCAGTAAATAAAAGTAAGACCTTTTCAGGTTTAATATTGATTTAATATTCACTCAAAATTCTGTGAGTGACAAAATCTCATTACAAATAGGCTGCAGAATGGAAATGGATGCTAATGCACTGCATACCTGTCCTCTTACAGTCTAAACACAGCCTTAAGTAAAAAGTGTAAGTGGCACTTCGCTGGAGCAGACTGCCACCGCTCAGGCTGGCTGTCATTAGTGATGCTCCGTCACAGATGTGGAGAGAGCGGTCAGGACAAAACAGTTCAGCTGGCAGCCAGTTTCATCACAGCTACTATTTAACAGTGTAAAAATGCATTGATGCATGAAGATGCAGTTTGCATAGAGTTTTGATTAATTAGAATAATGTTCAATTAAGTTTGCAAACATATGCAGGGCCAAATAAAATCCCCAGCCTATTTTTAAAGAAATACCTTGGTTTACATGTTTTATGTCTATAGTGCCACATGACAAATCTGAATTTTGTGAAAAAAAGTTCATTTTGTACATAATTTAATTCAAAAAGGTTTTGTTTTTATAATTTTATAAGCTCATGCTATACTGTAATAAACCACATAAACACGCTTATTTAAGATTACTTAACGCTACCCCATAATTTCCATCCAAGCACCTCTAACATAAATAAAAAAAGATCTATAGCAAGTATACATAGTTTAAAGAAATTTCACGAATGGTATAATTCACTCTCTCTCCTCTACCACCGCACACTTGAGGCCCAGGGTTCAGGGTTTGCAGGCGAGTTCAGTGAGTAGTCCTAAATGCTGAAGTCATTTTCCCTAAACAGTAAGTGATGTAGCTGTAGAACAGCTCATATTAACAGGTTAAAAGCAGAGCTGTCTGTAGATTGTAGTGAACTGACCTGTTTAGGCAGTGATTTGTGTTTATTTATTTATATTAAAGCAGATAATAGAGAAAGTGGCTGATACTGTGGGAGGGAAAATTACCTAAAATGTGTTTGTGTGTCCAGCAGTTTTATTACAATCTGCTGATAAGACGTTTAAAATGAAAGTAACACACTTGCCAGTTCTGTTATAGTTTATTATATCTTCTGAATCTGTTAATGATCTTCATAATATTGATTACAGATGATTAGTATTAGTGTGTGATGTGAAACTGACACAGCAGCTCAATATTCTGTGAAAGTGTCTCACAGAATCTGGGTCTTTTCAGACACCATACTTTTGCATTCCTTCATAGTGTGGATGACTTTAGTATTTATTTACAATGTAGGCATAAAACACCAATGAAAATCAAGTGTCACACCCTGCCCCTGCCTCATTCGCTCCAAGTCTGTCACATGTGCCAGGGAATGTTCTACACCTGTCGTATGTCATCAGTCCCCCCTGCTGTGTCATTCCTCTGTGATTCCTCGCCTCTTGTCATTTGTCAGTCATTGTATGTAGCAGTGTTGTGACCATCAGTGTCTCTGGGTCTCGTAGTGTTTAGTTACACAAATAAACTGTCTGTTTTGGATTCCACGTCTTCAGCTCTCCACACTTGGACGTTACACTGTTTTTCTTTAAATTCTGACATTTTTATTTTTATATTGAGTAACTTTAAAAATAATTCTAAAACCAATTCAGACTAGCACTCAAACTCAAATCACATAATTCAATGAATCACTTACTTCTGATACAGTAAGTCGTACTGTGATAGTAATGGGTGAGCTTAAAATAGCCCAATTCACCAATTAGTCCAGGTGTCTGCATACTTTTGGACAGATTGTGTACCTCATCATCCACATGTGCTTCAGCAAACTCTAGAAACCACAGCTCACCCACACACACAGCAGTGAGATTTCAAGCGCACATTCCTCAAAGGCAGCGAGGAAGCTGCCCCCACACACACACACACACACACACACTCTAACAACTCTGACACACACTCTGGATGCCTCTGGATCACAGACGTCTGTATGAATTTTAGGTTATTGCTTCACGAGCCAGATTCTGTGACTTCCCATCTTCCCATTACGTCTGTTTGCTGAATATTGACTATAATAAAGTTCTGAGCATCTCCTCAACATGACAAGAGCTGAGAATATTACATGAAACATTAACATATAAAGAATGCTCATCTGTGCACTCACAATGTGGCTGGAGCAAACATGGAGAAGATGTAGCTAAAATAGAGAGGCTGAGCATCTCGTGAATGATACAGAAGAGCAGGAGGAGGGATGAAGCAGATGCTCGTCATTATAAAAGATGGATGGATTAGAGGGCAAACCTGGGACGGCTGTAAGAGATGCAAACTCAGACAAGATGTAACACGGAAGAAGCTACAAAGTCGAAAGCTACCTCACGCTGTGTTCAAGTGTAGTCAGAACAAAAATACTCAGAAATGGAAACTCAAGTCCAAAACTCAAGTTTGGCAGCATAGAGCTGCTGTTTCCAGTTCTCTAGTTATCAGCTCCTCTATAGAGTGTTTTATCTGCTTATTAATTACTGTAAACAACTACTTTCCAAACAAGATAATCACATTTCAGCATAAATACATCATAACGACTGGCCTGAATATACTGTACAATCAGACTGGTTTACAGTGGTGGTGATACAAACCAGTGTGTCATATCTTCAAAAACTAAACACACTATATGGACAAAAGTACAGAACAGCCCTTTGTCAGTGTTGTTTTGTCCTCTAAACAGGTTTCTCCATCTACAGTGTCTGATTCAGTTAGTTGTACTTATGCTAATGTTGGCCCAATATTTCCTTCCAGAAGTGAAAACTGTAAAGAGCGAGGGGGTTGAAGAGGAATCAGGATGCAGAAGTGGAATCCCAATGACAGGTTTTATTAAATAAACACACCAAAACAACAAAACACTGGTGTCTACTGAAACAAAACAAAGATGAGGTTGTGGCTATACTGACAAAAACATACAACTGTCAGGAACTTACATACATGCACATTCAAGAACTCCTAATAACATCTACTAACGTGCAATGACATTAAATGACTGAGGAGGGACACAGAAACAAAAGGAAGCTACATAGCAAACACTGATTACCACATGATGAAGGGACAGGGCTGTACACAGACAAGACACAGGTGCTAACAATGCTACAGGGCAAGATGTGGCTAGGGGTGAAGACATAATGCCAAAAAACATGTGGCAGATATAAACAGACAAGACACACTGCCAGAGACAGCACATGGGGAACAAAAACACAAGCACATGGACAGAAAGGAGGCGAGGGTGTAACAAAAACATGATTCTACTATTTTTGAAGAAGATGTGGTTATACAGCCTTGGGTGGAAAATGCCACTACAGCCTGGGTCGTCAGGTTCAAAACCTGCCACGGGCTAGTTTGAACATGAGGTCACAAGTCTATTTGTAATTTTGGTGCTACTATTGAAGTAATAAAATGTGACAATAAAATGACACTATGATGATAAAATAACAGCGCTACTGCTTCACAGTAAACATATAAAATAGAATATTACATTAAAAACTAAATAAGATTAACAGGAGATTTAAGGTGCTAGTCCTTTTCCCAATTTATAGCCTGTTTTCTTCAGCCATCTGTGACACATCTACGGTTTTGGGCAGACTTTGGGCTGGATGTTTTTACTGGACCTGGCAACTTTGAGTGCTGCACAGAGTTGCCAGGTTCGTGGTTTTCACGCCAAATTGGGCTTGTTTGAAAATCCAGTCGTGGGTGAAAATTCAAGGGTGGCGGAGTGTGGTTTTTTGGGCTACTTTTAAAAATTACCGCAGCAGCCAAAAAAAAAAAAAGTGGGTGTTGCCTTGGATGTTACATGAACACAGCAGGCAAACGTGTACAAATACGACACTAAGGAAGATTGAATGCAATGAGGAGAATGAGGGGGGCAGAGAGAAAGAAACACAGACACATAGAAGGTGAAGAGAAAACAGTCGCTATCTAATATGCCAGGTAAACGGGGGAAATACGGGTATTGCAAGATCTGAGAAAAAGAAAAAGGTTTGATATAGTGGATTAAAAGTGTTCCTAATGATGAGGAAAAGGCAGATTGCAAAAACTGCAAATGTGAAATGAAAAAGTCAGTTCCTTTTTTTTTTTTTTTTTTTTTTTTTTTTTTTTTTT
>BRDA01049456.1:1908-12274 GCA_036984385.1 Crenuchus spilurus | reverse complement strand
TTTTCTGGTTTTTGTAAGAACCCTGGCTGCTGCATTTTGAACTAATTGAAGTTTATTTAAGTTCCTGCTTAAATAAAGGGACAGGTGTCCCTTTATACAGGTAACGAGTTCAAACAGGTGGAATTATTACAGGTAATGAGTGCAGAACAAGAGAGCTTCTTAAATGAAAATTAACAGATCTGTGAGAGCCAGAATTCTTGGTGGTTGGTACAGTAGGTGATGAAATACGTTATGAAATACTTATTAAAATGCAAATTAATTATTTAAAAATCAATGTGACTATGGATTTTTTTAGATTCTGTCTCTCACAGTTGAAGTGTACCTACGATAAAAATTAAAGACCTCTCCATTCTTTGTAGGTGAGAAAACCTGCAACATTGGCAGTGTATATATAAGTATATATACTTATTTTCTGTACTGTATATGACGTGCAACTGTCCATAATCAGACTGCTGAGGTTATACAACACTTGGGTCAATACACTTTTATTTTTTGTTAAGACATCAGCACAAATGGTTACATAATTATGGTATAAAAGGTGGTAATTACTTGACATCCCTAACATGGTAAGAAGGCTACACATGTTAATATAGGAAAGTGGACATTTGTGACACCGTCTGGGAAAACCTGGCCAAATTCTATTTTTTTCAAATACGAGATATGCATATTTGGAAAGAGTACTGTTAAAGAAATCCTCACAAAATTTCAGCCAATTATCTCATACTTTCTGAGATATAGCATTCTGAGATATAGCTCAATGAAATTTGGTTTATTTGAGTCACAAGATATTATGAAATCAGAAATAATTTAGTTAATCCAAAAAAAATCCAAATCAACCAGAATTTAATCCTGAAAGATGTGCCTGGCAACAGTCGAACTGTTTACATCAACTGAAGACCTGTTTATGTTTGGTGGATGGATATATGAGCTCAAATACATTGATACAATGAAGAAAAATTCAGAAGCCAAATGACACCCAACAACCATGTGTATCTGAGGTAGAAGTAGTTCTACATCAGGATTCGAGTGGTCACAGAAACTGTTTTTTTTGTTTGTTTGTTTGTTTGTTTTGGGGGGGAGGCTAAGGGATTGTAAAATCTGCAAATTTTCTGCAAAAATCTGTGAAAACTTTTTTGGTGAGTTTAAGTATTTTTAGATAAAACATGTACAATGATAGATATTTGAAACTATTGTGATGGATAGAGAACACATCTCAATAAGTTACCTAATGACTTTCGCAGGGTTTGCCCAGACAGGGTGCCATTTAAGAAAATTAACAAAATTAACACCAAACAAATGCTTCACAGTTATGTAAATCTAAATAGCCATAGGTTCCATTTCTAACACAGTTCTAATTGGGTATAATCTATAAAAATTAAAAGAAAGAAGAAAATCACAACTCTTAATAAACAATGTTAACATTTGCAAAAGTGTACAGTATTTTGAATAATTAGATGGAGGATCAACTGCCCACACTTCAGCTGTTAATACAATTTGAACTGCAGCCCAATGCCATTGTTACAATAACACTTTGGATGTTCAGCTGGTCAAAGAAATGTCCACTGTGAGACTTTACATTCAAGAGTTTTGTTGTCAGTGTTTTTAAACTGTAACATATTTTGTTCTAGAACCACTTTAGATTTGAAAGTTGAACTTTGGTGCAGTGGGTTTGTGTGGGTCAGTGGGTTATCATCAGCATTCATAATGTAAGTTCAATTCCTGCTGACGCTGTACTAGTTGTGTTTTAAATTGTGTAAAATACCTGTTTTCTGTCAAAAAATGTAGTTAACTGAGATTATGTATAATTACAAAAAAATAACTACATTAAAAGTAAATTATTAAGTAATTAATACATCAAAATTTAGAACACATTTTCTAACATGTTTTGAAGTTTATGGTAATAATGTTTCTGTGCTATCCTTTCTCATAATTGAAACTGTGACCTCTGGTCTTACATACTGTCTACACAACAGGGTGTTTTAACATGATGAGTACAACACTGTGGAGAAGGTTTAAAAAACAGCATTGTAGAATGTAGCATACCTTACTTCAAATGTATTGTTGACTTATTAAGTTGAAAATAAATTAACAGCACATACAGTTATGTGAAAAACAAAGTACACCCTCTTTGAATTCTATGATTTTATGTATCGGGACATAAAAATAATCTGGTCCTTAGCACGTCTTACAATTAGGTAAATACAACCTCAGGTGACTAATCCCACCATGCCATTATTTAACAAATAGAAAGCAAAAACTACATTCAGGTAACAAACAAGGCAGTTCAGTTGGGACCTGTTCCCCGAATGTAATGGCTAGTGTTCTCACTGCCTCTTAGTGTTCACTATTGTACGTTTCACTTCACAGATGGGTTAAATGATGGTAAAATTCCTCTGTGTGCAAGCACACTGGTCAGTGTGTCACTTTCATTGAATGTGTTTATCCAAATTTCCAGTTTTGTGGTGTGTTTTGAGTTTTGAGTCCTTTCTTCTTCTACACCCTCCAGAGTCTACATTGACTCCAGTAGAAGTACCAGTCTTTACCCCACAATAGCCATTTTATCAGGTAATTTTTGCAGTAACAGGACTGTTGTACCCAAACTCAGAGATGTACAGATTCAACATAAATGGGTCAAAGCAATTAATTAAGAGTCTTCATCACTACATATCACCTTGTCTGAGACACAGACAAGTTGCACTTACTGAGGCTGTCGAGTCAGATTCCATTGTTCATGACAGGAACCACACAAGACATTTTGCACATAGCTGGGACTCTTCAGACTGCATCTCAGGGTAAAGATGTGATAAGGCAATCCATACAGTTGCTCCGAAGAAAGTTTTAGAAACAGGTTGCATTCCAACAGTTTTTTCATCATCTAATAAACAGTGATTGTAGGTGTACCACAACTGGACATTTTGGAGGATAGGTGTAGTTTGTACTGGACAGTGGCTGCTGGTAGTCTTGGATATGAACAGTTGTGGTAAATGAAAGGGAAGCTGTGAATGCTCCTTGGCATTGTTATTTGGGTATGTTAATCCGAGTAGGAGACAGATACATTGGAACAGGACAGGTGTCTTTTTATTTATTTGAATAAGGACTTGGTTCAGTGCAGTTGCTCATTCACACATGTCCTCTCCTTGTTTGGAGCTGCTTTGGTTGAAGCCTTCACTAAAGTCCCACTGCGTGAATATGACTGGGTTGTTGGAGATTACTTTTTTAATTAAAACTTTTCCCACTGAATACTGATATGGTTTCTCTGCTGTGTGAATAAACTGAAGTTTTAGCCGATTGTTCTGTACACGTAAACCTTTCCAGACTCCGAACATTAATACACTTCCTCTCCTGTGTGAATATACTGATGTTTTAGGAGACTACTCTGTACAGTAAAACCTTTCCCACACTCTGAACAGTAATACGGTTTCACTCCTGTGTGAATATGGTGGTGTTGTTGGAGATGACTTTGTTGATTAAAACTCTTCCCACACTCTGAACAGAAATATGGTTTCTCTCCTGTGTGAATACGCTGGTGTTTTTGGAGACTACTCTTTTGATTAAAACTCTTCCCGCAATCTGTACAGAAATAAGGTTTCTCCCCTGTATGAATACGCTGGTGTTTTTGGAAACTACTCTGTACAGTAAAACACTTCCCACAGTCTGAGCACTGATACGGTTTCTCTCCTGTGTGAATGCGCTGGTGTTGTTGGAGATTACTCTTTACAGTAAAACTCTTCCCACACTCTAAACAGTGATACGGTTTCTCTCCTGTGTGAACACGTATGTGTTTGAGGAGATCACTGCTCTGGTTAAAACTCTTTCCACACTCCAAACAGTAATATGGTTTCTCTCCGGTGTGAAGGCGATGGTGTACTTGTAGATCACTCTTTTGATTAAAATATTTCCCACAGTCTGAACACTGATGTTTGCCTGTTTTTCCTTTGTTATCCTGTAATTGCCTGTGAGATGTATCAGAATGGAGGGTATCAGTTGTTTGAATTTCGTAAGTTATGGATGCCATATCCTCTTCTTTTATCTCTACTAACTTCAGCATGGTGATTAATTCTTTCTGATAGTAGTAGTCTCTTGAGGCCCTTGTGGAAGCTGACACCAGGAACAGGAGAAGACTTTCAACAGGATGTTGTTATTTCCTGCAGGAGAAAAAGAAAAATGTAAAATTCAAAAGTAACAGAAGAATAACATAAGGCAAAAGAACATCAAATATCAGGTCATTTCTGAAAGCCTTTCGGCCAAAGAGCAATGTAGGTTTTGTTGTGAAATAGGGGTAAATTAGTTAATGAATTCTATTAGACAAAATTGTAATTGTGTTTGTTTTAATACATTTAGCTTTGTGAGTTAATATAACTATCTTAAGTGCTATTCACGTAACACTTAACTTGTTTCTCTATTTACTAGGGCTGTGAATCTTTGGGAATTGAACGAATCAATCCAGAATTGATTCTTGGGGTCACAAATCGATTTTTTTCTGATTCTTTCAAGTCCAAATGAAATACTTTACCATTGCAATCTCTGCAAATCACATGAGTTATGTTAAGCCTTTTCTTACCTGGGCTGGGTTGTTCTAAAGAAAACATTTCATTTTAATTTGATACATGACTGTAGATTGGATTGACTGTAATAACTAATGTACTTGAAGTGTACCTGTGCAACAGTATTATCTTGACCAGGACATTTGTACAATTTTCCACTGTTCATTTTATTTGAGCCATCAATGGAAACTCACAATATATATATATATATATATATATATATATATATATATATATATATATATATATATATATATATATATATATATATATGAAAAAATAAATAAATAAAAGTGGGACCAAAAATGACAAAAGTATAAATAAATAAATAGATACATTTTACATGAAAATAAATTTTTTCATGAAAAAGCGTGCATACTAATAATAAATGTTTTTACTTTATGTATTTCCACATGTCTACATTTATTTATTTCTGTATTTACACACGTCTACATTTACTTTTCTTCAAACCGTATGTTAATTGAGTGGGAGGTCCTAACCTCATTCTAAAAGCAAGATTGGTTAAAAGGTTTTGATAGTTTCCTCTCTATTAGTAATGCCTTGGTTTACAGCAACTGTTCTCAAGCGTGTTGCTGGCATTGCACTTAACCAGTTAACTACAACTGATGAAATCTCTTTAAGAACAATTGCAAATTATTTAAGATCATTGGCGAATGATTGTGAGAACCACGTGCCAAATGACTACCTTCTCTTTCATTTAGAAAGTTATGGATGGATTAGCTCAGATTAGCCTTGATACTGATGTGGACTCTGACTGATCCCTCTCTCTCTGTTTGTGTGTGTGTGTGTGTATGTGAATGAGAGAGAGAGGGATGTGTATGTGTGTGTGTGCGTAAGAGAGAGAGATAGAGAGAAACGAGTACACTACATTAAATGTAAATAAGTTGATCATCTCCAAGCTTTCCAAACGCTGTGAAAATATTTAAAACCGCGTCTAGATACATAATCTGCATAGTGCACACATGTGAACAGAAATACCAAAATAGCGCCTCCTAAGGTCACACATTTCGACAGGCTGAAACGAGTGTCTGGCTCATCCCTAATTTAAACCATTCCAAAACCAGTGTCAACACTCCAAATAGCAGCAAGGATGCCTTTTTGAAAGACACTGTATTCTTTGTATTGTACTGGTCAGCTACATCCCGTAGCAGTTCTGTTAATGGCCTCCCACTCAACGCCATTGCGGAGTTAATAGAATAGCTTAGCCAAATCGGGTTATTACAAGATTGTGTTGTTCGATTGTTTCTGTCTGGTTCACCAAACTAACCAATCTTGCCTTTAGAATAATGTTAGGACCGCCCACTCAACATACGGTTTGAAGAAAAGTAAATGTAGTCATGTGGAAGTACAGAAATAAATAAATGTAGACATGTGGAAATACATAAATAAAGTAAAAAATATATATTATTAGTATGCAGGCTTTTTCATGAAAAATGTTTATCTATTTATTTATTTATACTTTTGTTATTTTTGGTCCTCCATATATAAAAAGCCTATATACAGTATATAAAGCTTACTTATTTTTATTAATAATAATATTTATTTTATGAACTGCAGTGAGAAAGTGTCAGACACTGCATGCAGCCATATACAATAAAAATATTAATATAGGCTAAGGCTACTTTGTGTGTTCAGCTATATGTGTGTAAGTGGTCTGTAAGATCTGTGTGAACTTGGTGATTCATGCAAACATCTAGTTATGGCAAATCGAAATAATATTCCAGCCTTGTTCACTGTATTCATCTCATAAGCACCGCGTTCAGTACAAGCAAAGTTTTCCAACTGACTTTATATTCAGCTGTTTTGTCAAAAGCACCACGTACGTTATGAAACCAGTTCACCAAGTAACTTTAAATATCTTTCAAACCGAAATAGAGGCGAGCTGAACAAAACCTAAGTACAACAATTCGCGTATCATTCGTTCAATTGACATTTGATTCAGAATCAAAAACCAGAAAATGAAAAAACAGTTCAGTATTTTGTTTTTGAATATAATATTAAAAAAATATTGTTTTGTATTTTGTGCATTTGATGTGATTTTCAAAATAAAAATGTGAAATTAGTTAAACGGACTGGAGCCGAATTTGATCTAGTTTTTTTAATGTTCGTGTAACCTGGAAGTTACTGACTTCTGAGTGGGGCAAAAAATTAAAACTGCAAAAATGAGCTAAAATGATGTGAAACATGTGCTTATATATACACAGTCTACTACAACGACAGCGGAACAAACAAAACGGACAGCGAGACCCCAGGGTTGCCCCGTAATTGTAAATTGTTACATTTACGTCCGTAATATGTTTCAAATCCACAAAAATACAAACAGCCGATGTTCTGCACATCAACACATTACACTATTTATTCCAACATTGCCTTAAAATAAAATATTATAAAAAGGATATTTAAATTGTATTGCATGTCTGTATTATTTGTTTAATGCACTTTTCTGATGTGACACATGACCCTATATAAACAGCATATCTGTCAATTTAGCTATCTAGAATGCATATTAATCAAATTATCCTCAAAATTTTGGGCACAGCAAAGTCTTTTCAATTAGCAGTTTTGTCCACCTGTCAACTCTCGTTTCTCCGGCGAATTTCAAACAGCGCGACCAATTTGGCATGAAACCAGCTAATCTGGCAACATTGCAAGCACTGGACACCGTAAAGTTTGCACACTTCCCTGTGTAGTTGGCTAAAGTGAGGCTTAAACAACATAACGTAGCTGACTGTTAGATATGACTCCGAATTCACTCGTATTTTCACCGCTATTTACTAAACTAAATCATCTCTCCCTATATAGTGCAATACTACAATACTAATGAGGGTGTAGGGAACGATTTTGATGCCCAACACCATCCAAACACCAGTTACAAGTAACTTCTGGGTTACACAAACGCAACGATTAAAAAACTAAATCAAATTCAGCTCCATTACGTTTTATATATTACAGATTTTTACTTGGAATATTAAATCAAAAGCCCAAAATCCAAGACAATATTTGTTTTTTGGTTTTATTTTCAAAAACAAAAAACGAAATTATGAACCGTTTTTTCATATTCTGGTTTTTGATTCTGAATCGAATATCAAATGAATGAATGATACACAAATTGAGTACTGAAGAGAGCAATCTGAGCTATAGTCAAGGCAAGCACAGAGACATCAGTCAGTTACTGTGTGTGTACAAGAGTGAAGCACAGCTCTGGATGCAGAGATGTGTCTGTGTAGGGAGGGGTGGGCGCTCTGTGTGACTGGCCAATCACAGATTGTGAAGACAGTCAGTTACCCAATGAGGATTTTCTTTCAGCAAGAGCACAGATATTGAGTTTTACTGGTATCGTGCTTGTACTTGTCAAAAATTCTTTATCCGTACCTGACACTCATCTGAAACGAGTATCTGGCTCAACCCTAGCCGTTACATACTGTAGCACCCAAACATTTAATTCTGTTAATATATTTGTGATAATACAGCACATAAATATAATTCAAATATTTCCAGAATCTGTAGTCTACACTATCGACTGTAGTTACACTATCAGAGAGAACACTGGCTTCTAAACCACTTGGGTTCCTTGTGTAAACCTTCTGTCTACTTCACTGTGTTGTGTGACTGATAAGGACCACTTATCCATCAGTTATTTGTCCTGTGTAACAGTTTTCAAAGTAAATCTCAGAATTAGATCAATCTGTTGAATAAAAATATGGTTGCAAAAACATGATGTGATTATGATACTCATTAATATAAAACATGCACAATTGTTGTATAATCGTGGAGAACTGAGAATGTTTTTAGGTTGTGTCTATCGTTCTCACCAATTAAGTTAACAGTACTACCAACACAGCTTAAGCACCCATATCTTCTATTGTGTTTCAAAACTGCACGACACCCAGTGAATGGAGAGTCCACTGACCTGAAGTGCACTAAAGCACACTTGCTAACAGTCCATAGCGTCTCTTTGGTCCTGATAACGGCGTTTCCTGTTGGATTTAAAGGTGAACCTCCAGCTTTTCCGGTAGCTCGGGCCGCTATCTGACTCTATCGCTTCTGGTCACGCGAAGACAGTCTTCACAACAACAAATGAAGTTTACAGCCCTTACACTCAACTCTGAACAGACTGAGGGCTAAAGCTATTGCTAATGTTTACAGATATGGACGCAGGCTCCACAACACTGTAGCTGCAGTCTATGTTAGCGGCTAAAGGCTAAGGTTAGCCGCTAATGCTACTTCTGATACTCTCACAGGTAACTGTACAAGCTTATAAACAATAACATTGATATATGGAGGGTGAAGGACATTACATATACACGACCCGAATAGTCAGTCTCTCTCTCTCTCTCTCTCTGTGTGTGTACTCCCCCTCCTCTGTCTCTCTGTGTGTGTGTGTGTACTCCCCCTCCTCTGTCTCTGTGTGTGTGTGTGTGTGTGTGCTCCCCCTCCTCTCCGTGTTTTTTTTTTTTCACTCTTCTCTCTTTCTCTCCAACCTGACCCCACCCTTACACCACTCTAATAGGACAAACCCCATAATAGACACTCACTCTACTCAATAACTCTTCAGTATGTCATAGTTATGAAATACATGTGAATTTGTGGTATTATGTGTGTATATTTTGTGGTATTATGGAATACATGTGTGGTATTTTATGTGTGTTTAACAGAGTATTCTACAGATTACATTCAACTTTATTGTCATTACACATGTACAAGTACAGGGCAGCATAATGTAGTTTAGCATCTAACCACAAGTAAAATAAGTAGCCAATGCAGGAGGTACATAGATACAGTATATACTGAATATAGTCAGAGTTTGAACAAATATACATGTGAATATATTTAGAGGTGTTGTAAAAACTATTGTAAATATACACACAAATATATTCTAGAGATATTGTACCTGTAACACATACAATACACATTACTAGGGCTGCGAATCTTTGGGAATCGAGCGAATCGATCCAGAATCGATTCTTGGGGTCACAAATAGTTTTTTCTTTCAAAGACGAACGAAATATGTTATGTTACCATTGCAATCTCTGCAAATTGCATGAGTCACGTCAAGCCCTTTCTTACCCGGGCTGGGTTGATGGTAAAATCCAAAGTGTTTCCAAATGGTTGCTTTCAAAGACTGCAGCTTGGCTTGCATGCCTGTACATAGCCGACGGTGCTTCCTTGTTTTGCCTAGCACTACGGTGGCTGAGAAGGCACATCCACACCCGCAAAAAAAAATCGATTTTTTGAAAACAAGAATTGATTATGAATCGTTCAATGTTAGAAACGCGATTCAAGCTCGCAGCGATTTTTTCCTGCAAAATTACAGACCCTTCTCATCTTTAAGTAGGAGAACTTGCACAATCAGAGGCTGACGAAATACAGTGGTAACCCTACTTACGAGCATCCCTACTAACGAGTATTCCAGGTAACGAGTCAAGATCTCTGAATATTTTTGTTCCAGGTAACGAGACACAGCGAAAGTGAAAGTGACCTGTCGCCAGTTTCCATTACTGACTGGAGAAGAAGATGCGATCGTAGATTCCCTACGATGGTGGCATCGTGGGGATCGCCAACCGTATGAACTTGATTAAATTCGATGAGCAATGAACCTTAAAATGAGCAATGGACCTTGTTTTTATAAGTCTCTAGAACTGAGCAATGGACCTTATGAGCAATCATCCCTACGAGCATTCATCCCAATGGTGACATAAAGCAGTCGGAGACTAACACGTTCAAGAGGATGAATTTCTACTCTTCCCAGACATTACAACGTCCTTTTTTAGCGCAAAGATTGTAACTTGCTAAGTATTAGT
>BRDA01049451.1:1527-13344 GCA_036984385.1 Crenuchus spilurus | reverse complement strand
ATATATATATATATATATATATACACACACACACACACACACACACACAAAATCTTAACATTTCAGATTGGCATTTTGCCTCAGTTATCCATCTCTTTTATCTGTGCCCTTGAGTTTGTGTGTTTGCTTTAGTGTGTCACACTTTACCAAGGCTGAGTGCCTCTGCGCCGCTCACTCTGACCCTCACTCCTGTGCCCTTCTCTGCCTACATCTGTCTGCTTGCAGAGAAAACTCCCACAAGGCCACTCAATGGCCACTGCCATTCATCTCTGACATCAGACCTATAGCTGAATGTAAAAGCAGCACATTCAGACTCTGCTGAAACCTTGTATCAGTCATTACAGACATCATCAGTGCGTCCAACAGATGCAAAATATTCTGTAATCCAATAAAGTCAACTAGACACTTATTTTTCCTCCACTGATGGCCATTAAAACATCCCAGAAAGACATAAGATACTGAAGTGATATATATTCAGCAGATTGGTTATGATACATGCAACATATGATTATAAATACAGCTTGGTCAGTGATCAGCATCTGTCCATCACATACAGAAAGAACAGCTTATATACGGTCAGAAACGGAGAGTGTGTTTGTTGACTACCATGCCACAAAGCCTCTATGTCCAAAGTTAATTTCTGGTAGTCACTGGTGGTCTTTTCCCGTTAATATCTGTAAACATTTCAGAGATTCAATGTTTTCTTAAGACAACCACACTATACAGAAGCTATAAAAACCTACAGCTATAGAATTTGCTTACAAAAGGCTTGGTTTACAGATGTGTCCTTGAAGGTGCATAAATATTTACATATGCAGTTAATATTATAAATGTAGGTGTGTTTATAGGTAAACAGCCTTTAGGCAAATTTGTACATAACCTTGAATTCAAGCAGTGAAAGGAGGTGCATATAAAAACCAAAGACCCTGAGCTGTCTCTGAGAGTGTGAGGAGTGTGTTTGAGTGTGAGCATGCGTTTGTGATGGCAGCGAGATGGAAAGTGTGGTCCAGTCCTGTGGCACATTGCCTGGCCGTGCTGGAAGGACCAGGCCAGGTAAGGGCATGCCACAGTGGGAGTGTATCCACGGTCCGAGGCACAATGTTCTCAGAAAGCGACTCCATCAGGCCCTTCAGTGAGATCCCTGGCCTGTGGAAGAACAGTCTTGGCAACCTCTACACCTTCTGGAAACTGGATGGCTTCAGAAACATTCATCACATTATGGTGCATAACTTCAACACTTTCGGACCAATTTACAGGTAAAACGTTATACTAATTACAATAATGTTATGCTAATCACCAGAATTCTCCAATTAAAGCACATGTTCTGTGTTTTTATCTCAGTATGATTCTCCACAGTTATTTTCAGAGCAGTACATTAATCAGCACTGTCCAAATCAAATTTAACCCTTTAACATCCTCACCAAGAAGGAAGAAAATAAATTTATTAGTGGTTTTTCAGCATCTGATCCAGTTCATTTTTTGTGGCTATGAAGCTGTTGGTTTAAATTCTGACAAGAAAATGTTACATTTCTGACCTCTAATGGATGTTTTTAGCCTAACATACCTCTACCACTTGGTAGAGATAGCACAATCACATTGTGTTAAACATCTTCTTCAAGAAGATACAGTAACTCAACTGTGCTCTACCAAATGGTTGAGCGGGATGTTAAAGGTTTAAATTAAGGCTCCAAAAAAAATCTAGTAAAAAATAAACTTTTAAATTTTAGTTGAAGTAATGTGAATATTAGGGTGGTCCAGGGTATATACATGATTTTTTCTTTCCTCCCACCCTTCCGTTTGATGCTACTACTGTGGAAAAGTAAAGGTGTCATTTTTAAAATCAGGATAAGTTGATATTTGGGGTTTTGCTCAATCAAATGAAATCAGATTTACTGTAAAAGTAACTTTTACTAACAGAAGGTCAGAGACTGTAAACAGTGCTGCTTAGTTTGTTTAGTTTACTTACTGTAACCTCAACATTTACTGACTTTTTCTGTTTTTATGCTGTTATTAAATATTCATTACATCTCACATGTTAAAGTGTTTGTGATGCTGTTGATGACTCACAGACTCAGTCATAGTGAGCATCACAGCTCTACTCAACAGTTTAGTTGGTAATAAAATGGTTTGTTGTTGGTTTCTATACTTTTTTGTTATGATGTCTGTATAAATTGGTCATAATCGCTTATATGAGAAACCTTGCTTGCATTGAGCTTAAATACCCTAAATATTAAGCCATTCTGAATTTTTTCACCACATTGTTAATTTCAGATTAAAATAAGAGTGTTTGGTTTTATGGAAATTTAACATTTTGGACCATCCTGATGTATACTGTCATTTCTGTATTTCCAAAATAGTAGCTTTACAGGAGAAAGAAGTTAATTTGAAGGTCTAGTGGCCATAAAATCACACAAAATGTGTCTAAAAATCATCCCTGATGGTATTATCTTTTTCTATTCATCATGCAAGTGTGAGGAGTTGTAGTCACAGCATCAGTAACCTCGTTGCACAGAACTTTCCAACAAGCATAATTTTTTGTACTGGTTGATTGGTTTGGTTGAGTGGTATACAGTACAGTACATTGAAATGGCCATCATATGTGCACTGATGCTGTATGTAGTGTTTAATGAATTACAATCTGTTGTTTTAGTGTTCAATTGTATCTGATGTGCATTTCCAGGGAGAAAATCGGATACTATGAAAGTGTGAACATCATCAACCCTGAAGATGCTGCTATCTTATTCAAAGCAGAGGGTCACTATCCCAAGCGACTTCGAGTAGAGGCCTGGACCTCCTACCGGGACTACAGGAACCGCAAATATGGTGTCCTTCTCAAGTACGACTTACTACATCATACTTATGTTCATGATGCACTTATATGTGAGCATAAAGTTTAGTAAACCTATTTATCTCTTCAGAGATGGAGAAGACTGGAGATCTAACAGAGTGATTCTGAACCGAGAGGTGATCTCACCTAAGGTACAGGGCAACTTTGTGCCACTGCTGGATGAAGTAGGTCAGGACTTTGTTGCTCGAGTCCATAAAAAGATTGAAAGAAGTGGACAAAATAAGTGGACCACAGACCTCTCTCATGAGCTCTTCAAGTACGCACTGGAATGTACGGTTTGACAAAGTACATCACTGATATCTTAGGACAGTTTAGGCAGCTTCAGCAGCACAACGGAACCAAAACACAACTTTTAACCTTCTAACATTCTGCTGAACTTTTTGGTAGAGCACATTTGAGTCATTATATTTTATTTGTAGATGTTCAACTTAACTCAGAGCCACCCCGAGTGGCTCAGCGGGCTAAGGCGCTGACACTATGACCAGAGGATCGCGAGTTCAAATCTCGGGCATGCTGTTTGCCATCAACAGGTGGGCCCACATAGAGCAAAATTGGCCGTGCTCTCTCTGGGCTGGTAGATGGCGCTCTCACTCTCCCTATCACTCACACATTGCAATGTCCGCTGCCTCAGGCGTCTACTGATTGGTCCATTCAAAATTAGAGACCCTGCACTTTCCTCCGAGCACGTTGGTTCCCCAGTGACGGTGTATCAAGCAGTAGTTCGAAAAGAGGCGGTGGCTATATCGCACGCAACGTTGGAGGTGTGTGCATGTCTTCACCTTACTAGAGTCAGGAACAGTGCAAAGTGATGGGGGAGAACCACTAATGGGTTGGGTTAATTGGCAACTACCACATTGAGAAAGAGAGAAAATTGGTTAAAATTGTTATATACAGCACCCTCCATAATTATTGACACCCCTGGTTAAGAAGTGTTCTTTGGCTTCTAATAAATTATTTTTAAAGAAAAATAATATAGGACAACAATGCAAAAAAAGAGAAAAATCTAAGCTTTAATTCAAGTGTCTTTATTTGGTAGGGAAAAAATCATACATTAAGAAATAAATCTTTTGAATGAAATCATGTGTGCCACATTATTGGCACCCCTGGTTTTAGCACTTTATACAACCTCCTTTTGCCAACAAGACATCACTTAATCTTCTCCTATAACTCTTCACAAGATGGGAGAATACAGAAAGAGGGATCTTCGACCATTACTCTTTGCACAACCTCTCTAAATCATCCAGAGTCCTGGGTCTTCTCCTATGTACTCTCCTCTTCAGCTCACCCCACAGGTTTTCTATTGGGTTGAGGTATGGGGACTGAGATGGCCGTGGGAGGAGCTTGATTTTGTGCCTTGTGAACCATTTTGAGTAGATTTGGCCACATGTTTAGGGTCATTATCTTGGTGAAAGACCCAGTGATGACCCATCTTTAGCTTTCAGGCAGAAGCCACCAGATTCTGATTCAAAATGTCCTGATATTTCAAAGAGTTCATGGTCCTATGTATCCTTACAAGGTTCTCAGGTCCTGTGGAGTAGAAACAGGCCCACAACATCACCGATCCTCCCCCATACTTAACAGTGGGCATGAGGTATTTTTCTACATACTCATCCTTGATGTTACGCTTACAGTGTTTGTTGCCAAAAAGCTCTTATTTTGTTCTCAAAAAATATAAGATTTATATATTTATATTATATAAAAAATAAGGCTTGTTTGTCACAGTTCCAGATGTTTTGAACATTTTTTTGATGATTGCTCTGACTGTAGATAAGGGCATCTGCAGGTGACTGGTTATTTTCTTGTAACCATTGCCTGATTTGTGAAGGTCAACACACATCTGCCTTACTTGATTAGTGTCTTCTCTTGTCTTTCCCATGTTTAAGAGTGAGTAAAAGAAATAGGCCTTTGTGTGATGCCATATTTATGCCACAGGGAAACAGGAAATTATTAATTACTAATTAAAGGATCCTAGATACTTTGATCCACTTTATAAACTACAGTAGAAATGACAAAAATGGTTCAAATACATTTATTTCCATGAAATTCTTAAGGGTGCCAATAATTGTGGAACAGGACATTTTATGAGGATTAGTTATTTCTTAGACAGGATTTTTTATTTATTTATTTATTTTCACTTGAGTTGAAGGTTGCTTTTTACTAAACTTTTTCAGAGTGAGACTATTCTTCTGCAATAAAAAATGTATTTATTTTAAGGCTTTTAACACATTTTAACTAAGGGTGCCAATAATTATGGAGGGCACTGTATATATAAACCCTTAAACTTCATAGTGCCATCTCTACCAGTTGGTAGAGGTATGTTTGGCTAAAACTTCAACTAGAGGTCACTAGAAATATCTGAATGCAAACCAGCAATGCTTTGTAACCTGAGAAAGAGAAAACTTTATTTACTATAAAATGTCATCTCTACCATTTGGTAGAGATGTATATTTAGAAAAAATTATTTGAGGAGAATCTTAAACACCGATTGTATATATTAATGTACCCTAATAGCAAAAATCAAAAATTCATTGCTTTTGTCTTGGTGAGGATGCTAGAGTTAAAAACAGAAGAATTTACATAAACTCGGAAATGTTGATGCAGGTTGTGTCCTTGACCTTAATGTTTTTGTCCTGTGCAGCTTAAAGCTAAATTAAAGGATTTTGGTGTAACCCCAGTGACGTTCCTAGCCTGTATGGCACCATGAGCGAACAACCTCTCTGGTGATTAGACTTACGATTAGACTTCTGTAATATTCTAGATAAAGTTATGGTACAGTTCCCACAATCAGAATGCTACATGTTTCATTAAATCTGTTTTTAAAACACTTGTTCTAGCAAGAATATGTGACCTTTAATACTAGGAACTGTAATATTTCAGGTTTACATTGTTAAAATGTTTTGAAAATCTGTGTAGCTAACAAATCCATCCATCATTGACCTGATCAGGGTCGCACTGAGTCCCCTACCCCTTCACCAGGCGAGGGCATTAGCTAATCCCAGGACAGGGCACCAATCCTTCACTGGGCAGACATGGAAAATTTTGAGTACCTAATTCACCTAATCTCCATGTTTTTGAACTGTGGGAAGTAACCCACACAGATGCAGGGAGACCACTGAAACTCCATCCAGATGGGGACTTGAACCAAAGACCTCAGTGCTGACAGGCAAGCATGGCAACCACCAAGCCACCCTATCTAACACATCTAATTCAGATTATCAGCATTCTAATCTAGAGGTTATTCTGCTTTTGTTGATGTGGCTGTCTCTACTGTCCAGGGAAGACTTTCTAGAACTTACTACATTGTGTTGCACTGCTTTGAGGATTTGATTGCATTCAGCATCAAGAGCATTAGTGAGGTCAGGATGCTGAATGATCACCATCCCATTTCAACTCATCTCAAAGTTGGATGGAGCACCAATATTCCAGAAAACACAGTTCCACTGATCCACAGCTCAATCCAGGGGGCTTTATACCCTTCTAGCCCACCTGGCATTAGGCATAGTGGCAGTAGGCTCATGATTATCTCCTCTAAAGAGTCTTATTCTAATGGCAGTATTACTCTACAGGGACTGTGTGTTTGTAAATCTGGAGATTGGTTATCCAATCATTAGATTGGTTGACCACAGACATTTGGACATATCAAGTTCTTAATAAACTGAATGAATTGTGTTTGGATGGAGAGTAAGAAACATACATTTGCAGTGTCACTCAGCTATGTGAACACTTACCCGTTTTTTTCCTCAGCTGTGAGTGCAGTGCTGTATGGGGAACGGTTGGGGCTGCTGTTGGACTACATTGATCCAGAGGCACAGCACTTTATAGACTGCATCACCCTCATGTTCAAGACCACCTGCCCCATGCTGTACATCCCCCCTGCCTTGCTGCGTCGAGTAGGGTCCAAAGTGTGGAAGGACCACGTGGAGGCCTGGGACGGCATCTTCAACCAGGGTACAGCTATTTCAAAAGGGAAAACAACACTGTAGAGACTATTATTATAGTAAATATTAGAATAGAATAGAATAGAATATGTCACACTATACTATAAGAGGCAGTTATTTTATCCCAGGAAAATGACTTTATATTGTTGCTGGCTTATGAAAAACATGGTTTTCTACATCATGTGTACAGAGCAGACTACCTGTATTAATGATGAATGCAACAGAACCCCAGATAGCATATGTATGTAGGCCACTTTGGGCTGAGAAATGGCACTGCTGGCCTACTGTCAGCACTGGCAAACTGCATGTAAGCCAAATGTGGCCCTTATATTGAAAATACACATTTGGCCCAAATGTACCATAACAGATGTGGTCCACTTCTGGCAGAGATAGGGTAGTGTTCCCTACTTATGAGCTATTAGTGGCTAGATTCTGGTCCAGATTTGGCCCAGTTGTGAGTGCTTCACATGTGACTGATATGTGGCACTAATCTGGCATATACTGTATGTGGCCCACATCTTGCAAAAGGGAGTGGTCCGTCCAAGTGCCATCAATCCATGCGGCAAGAGGGCCAAATGAAAATGGAGGGACGAGGGCCAGAGTAATTTTGATATCTGGTAATGCTTCAAACATCTGTGGAATAAATTCTTTTTACATAAACGTACATTGAATGTTTCTGCCTCCTGTAAATGTACCATTCTGGACATACGTGGTTTTCAGCAACAATATGCAACATAGGTCTACTTACATTATTTTAAATATTATATTAAATCTTATTATAGAAAAAGATCAAGTCTTTATTGTGTTATTTATATTCTTTATCCCCTCACGATTCTTCATAGCGGACCGCTGCATTCAGAACATCTATAAACAGTTGAGGAAGGACTCTGGAGCCCAGGGTAAATACCCAGGAGTGCTGGCCAGCCTTCTGATGCTTGACCGTCTCTCCATTGAGGAAATCAAGGCCAGTGTAACTGAGCTGATGGCTGGAGGAGTGGACACAGTAAGAATGACATTTTCCTGTCACGGAGATGCACAGAGCTTCTTGTCACATGACAGTAATCCTGCTGAACTGTAGTACTGATGTGTACTTTGTCTGTTTCAGACGTCCATCACCCTGCTGTGGACACTCTATGAGTTAGCCCGTCACCCGGACCTGCAGGAGGAACTGAGGGCAGAGATCCTTACTGCTCGGGCTGCTTCACAGGGCGACACAGTGCAGATGCTTAAAATGGTGCCACTACTTAAAGGAGCTCTAAAAGAGACACTGAGGTACAAAGGAGTAAAATATTATAAATGTGCTTATGGTTCAGTGGTTAATCATCTGTCAAATAGTCATAATTTGTCTTTGTAAGACCACAGAGGAATCTATTCAGCTTTATATATAAGTACAGTTACATGTATATAGGTATAAATATATGACTGGGTAATCTGTACATTTAAACATATTCTTGCTTATAGTACATCATTTTTAATCTGTGGTGCAACTACACAGTGATTCTGGGATTTTCAATTTTATTCTTCATTTTAGATTAATGTCTATACAGCTGTCCTGGAGCTTAAACCTCAGTCTGATTTCTAGCCTGTCTATATTGTATCCAGATGGATTTTTGGTAGTCCAGACAGTAAAAAAACACATTAAGTCTGAGACACATTTGTAGGCACTTTAAAATCTGATTACAGTCAGATGTTTACAGATCTGTCTCAGTCCGGACGCTCAAATCGGATTTCAAAGTGTCTTTCATGTCACTCACAATATGACAAAGCAAAACATGACAAATGCAGAGTGACGGAAGTGTGGGAATTCAAGAAGCGACGCAAAAGGCATCACAGTAGAGTCCCAGGTTGCCAGTTGCAGAAAAACTCTCCATCCCAATGTATGACCAAACACAAGCTTAAAACTAACCCAAAATCTGAAGAGTTTAATCACAGATGTTTGAGGAAATTATATTTGCTTTTTATTACTCTTAAATCTTATTTTAGTCTTAATCTCAGATCTCTCCACTGGTGTCTTCTAATATTAGAAAGTGTACCGAACATACATCCAACACAACTATTGCTCTACTGTGGTGCATTTTTAAAGTCCAAAAACCAGCACCGCACCACCTCTGAAAATTTACTCACAAGTGCAAATTGTTAACACTAACCCCTGAACACTCACAAGTGTTAAAATAAAGACCAAACTTTTATGGGAAAACCACAAACCTGGCAGCTCTGGAGCTACATCACTAGCATGATTGTAATTACTCCCACACTGTTACCACAAAATCCCAAACAGATCTGATCTCTTATTAATAACAGTGTGAACAGTCATCTTAGCAAATCTGATCTGAGACACTAATCTGATTTACCTGCAGTCTGAACGCAGCCTAAGAGTTGTTTTCAATTGAAAATTACAGTTAACAAAGCAATAAGATCACTTCATCACTGGGAAAGTGATGTTACAGGGATTAGTAACTTTCTAATGAGTGTTCAACTTTGTTCCTTCCAAGGCTACATCCTGTGGCAGTAAGTCTACAGCGATACATCACAGAAGACATTGTAATTCAGAATTACCAAATTCCATCCGGGGTAAGACAAACTCTTAGTCTCAGAAGCAGAAAAATGGCTGTTCTCTGTTGTAAGTCACTGTATTATCTGTTATGATGTGTGTTGTTCAGACATTAGTGCAGCTGGGCTTGTATGCTATGGGCAGAGATCATCATATCTTCCCTCGACCAGAGCAGTATCTGCCATCTCGCTGGCTGAGGAATGAAAGCCATTACTTCAGGAGCTTGGGTTTTGGCTTTGGGCCTCGCCAGTGTCTCGGCCGCAGGATTGCAGAGACAGAGATGCAGCTCTTCCTCATTCATGTCAGTTCTCTTACATTATTTCATTACTGACTGTATTTAATGTTACAGTTCAACTGCTTGACATTTTGACCATTTTCTATATAATGTGCATTTAAATGTTACAAACTGGACATCAAAAGGTACTTTTCATCCTTTATTCAATATATATTAACTCAAAATGATAGTCAGATTAGCCCTGAGATGTGATCATGCAACTGAAATACAACTCACTCTCTTTTTGTTTTTTTTTACCCTGTTATATAAGTGACACAGCTTTCTTAGTCATTCTGGACACATTTTAAATAGTCAGGAATGAATGTGTGTATTTCAATAAGTTGGTTTGACATCATTAGGTTTAATAACATGAGTTTAATGGTTTTTTATATTTGTATATAAAACAAATATTAGACAAAAGAATATGTAAAAAAAGAATATGTATGACGATATTACATTATGACTAATATGTAATGAAACAAAATGATGAAAATGTCCAAAATGAATAATGTAAGTCACAAGGATGTTTTGTGTGTTTAATGTGAGTGTCATTGGCTACAGACACTGAAACACTTCACATATCTTCTGGTAATTGTGAGACGGTCCCTAACACTGCAGCCGCCGAGCAAAACACAAAGCTAAGCGGCTGTATTTTGGCTTCATCGTAACAAGTGCATTTTGGTTGTGCTTGTAGTTTGTTGTCTTCTTCACTTTCAGCACCAAACTGTGTAACTGTGCTTGTGAATCTGTGTTTTGTTGGTGAGGAAAAGCACAATTCTGAATGTTAAACCAACATTAAACTCACTTTACTGCAGTAAACTTACACTCTGGTTCAAGTCTACAGCGAAGAACTAGAAAAAGTACCAGTGTCATTAAAAACATCAGTGTTCTGTTTAAATTATTCAGTCTATTAACTTATAAAGCCGAACAATGACAATGTTTGTACCATTTTCACATGAATAATTTCAGGTGCCAAATATTCGGTGAATCCCTAAATTTAACAGATGTACTATTTACAAACAAACTGTTATTGTAAATAGTCCAAATGTGATTCCAGTTTTTTAAAGGTAGTGTACAAAAAATTTATCCAGATTATATTATAAAGTCACTGTTAAGAAATGAAGCATTTCTGTGCTTTTTATTTAGACATTATTGAGACTCTTCTGTGGTGAGAGAGGCTCACTACATATAATCCCCTGTAACCTCTGTGTTCTCTGCTTGTTTCTGCAGATGCTGGAGAACTTCAGAATCGAGAAGCAGAGGCAGGTGGAGGCCAGGAGCACTTTTGAGCTCATTCTGATCCCAGAGAAACCCATTATGTTAACTATAAAGCCTATACACAGCAGCAGATAACAGGGATCTGATTGGAGACTGCAGCTTTTTTTTTAGAAGGATGAAGGAAAAACACCATGGAATCACCATCCTTCCAGAAGGTATAAAATGATGTATTCCTTCATCTGTGTACCATTAAGATACATACATACTTATAATTATATTAACAGACTGTTAAAGTGAAAAATATGGAAAGTCAATTCATTGTATTAAATGTTTCATCCTGTTTTCACCTAAAATAAAAAATTAAATACTGTGATGTGGAGTTGTGTCACTTCAGGAGATCCAGCTGCTTATGTTGTGCACGTCTCAAAACATTTTTCTTAAAATAGAAAAGAAAAATGTTACTGTTTGCCACAATAAGTATCCACATTAAGGCAGAAAATGCTATGACTGCTAATGCGTTTTAGCTTCCACATTAACAGAGATCCATATGGACAGAGCTACATACTGACCGGTGGCAGGTCGTGCAGAATCTCGGTCGATGTACGAGTGAATCCATGCTCATATTCACTGAGTCTGATCAACATCTCCTGCTTTTCACTGCCCCACTGCCTGGCATTCTCCTCCAGCTAAAACACAACACTGATTCAGCTCTAATAATCACAAATCAACTCACAGATCAGTTAAAGAACTTACAGTAGCAGTCAAACAATTGGACACACACAATTTTTTTTCCTACATTATAAATGAATGAAGTCATCCAGACTATGAAGGAACACATAAGGAATCATGTAGTAAACTTAAAAGTGTTAAACAAACCAAAACATGTTTTAGATTTTAGATTCTCTCTAAGACGTGCTGGACGGTGGCCAGTCATACATCGAGACAGGTATACCTAGAGACAATTACACCTTCGATTTTGCGTAATCGT
>BRDA01049446.1:0-12892 GCA_036984385.1 Crenuchus spilurus | reverse complement strand
TAGTGATTAATAGTGTTTATTGAGGTTGTTTATGGACTAAAAAAAGCCTAGCTCTGCTGGCCATTGAGAGGACACTACTCAAGTCCCTGGAAAAGTCGCCTTGTTGGTACGACAGGGTCACAGATCATTTTCTTGAAAAGGAATGGAGGGTAGAATTTACGTATAAATAAACCGACACATTTTACGATGTAGCCCGAAATTGAGCTTCCCCTCCTTGAAAGACCAGCATCCGCCACTGGCTTGAGTTGTGACTTGAGACTTGATTACTGCCAATAGGTAGGGAGGGGCTGGTCCAGTCTTTGTAGGTGAGCATCAGGGTTTTGAATCTGATGCGAGCAGCTACAGGAAGCCAGTGAAGTGAACACAGCAGTGCAGTGATGTGAGAGAACTTGGGCTGACTGAAGACAAGCTGAGCAGCTGCATTCTGGATCAGCTGCAGGGGCCTGATTGCTCGCATAGGAAGACCAGTCAGGAGTGAGCTGCAGTAGTCAAGTCTTGAGATGACAAGAGACTGGAAAAGCACCTGGGCGGCATCCTGATTTAGAAAGGGTTGGATCTCTTGGATGTTGAAGAGGAGAAACTTGCACAACCGAGTCAAGTTTGCAATGCAAGCAGAAAACAATAACTGGTCAATCCATGATCAATGAACTGGACTGGGCTAAGAACACAGACGCTCTCTACAAAAGTCATCTCTATTTTCTGAGGTGCCTGAGTTCCTTTAACATCTGTAGGACTATGCTAAAGATCTTCTATGAGTCTGTGGTGGCGAGTGCGATCCTCTATGCTGTTGCATGCTGGGGCAGCAGACTGAGGGTGGCGGACACAAACAGACTGAATAAACTGATCCGCAGGGCTGGTGATGTGGTCAGTGTTGAGCTGGACTCTGTCGACAGTAACAGAGAGGAGGATGCTCTCTAAGCTGCAGGCCATTATGGACAATGTCTCTCATCTACTCTACAGCACACAGGAGAGACACAGGAGCACATTCAGTGCTAGACTCATTCCCCCCCAAATCCACCACAGAGCGTCACAGGAGGTCATTCTTACCTGTGGCCATCAAACTCTATACTCCTCCGTCAACAAGTGATCCTGTAGGTTTCACTTAACCCAGGTTCATTATTTTCACAGATACTGTCATTATTTATGACATTATTTATTATTATTACAAGCCACATACATTCCCACAAACAACATTTAATGCGTATACACGGCTTCACTGATTTCTGGACTGATGTAAATAAGTGTGTTATAATTAGAGTGTTTATTTTATTATTTTTATTCTTTATTCCCTTATTCTCTATAATATAATCTTTATTCTGTTTATTATTATATAATATAATATATTCTTCTTATTCTATTATATCAATGGAGAACAGTAACTATTTTCCCTCTGGAATCAATAAAGTATTTCTGATTCTGATCACACAAAGGCTTCATACTTATTTAGAAGACATGGCTATGGAGTTCTCAAACAGGACAGGAAGTTCAAGATGCAAACCAGTGGTTCTGGGAATGAACAGAAGCTCAGTCTTGCTAGGGTTGAGCTGCAGGTGATGGGTTGTCATCCATGTAGGGTTAGGGTTAGCTAGATAGCTAACATGCGGCTAGATACCAGAGTAATATTGAGGAAAATTTTGGATCTGTATTTTGAAAATATGGTTAGTGTTGAGCAATAATATTGAACGACGTAACTTTCTTTATCAAAGACATTCCTATATTCCATGATGCCTTGCACAAAATGTGCTAATGCTCAAGTAGAGGGTGATCAGCTGTATAAAGCCTACAAGCTTACTGTCAGCAACTTGTGGGAGAGACCAAATCCACGTACTTGGAGCAGCAGCATTTGTGAATTTGAGTCTCAAATGGATTTTGTCCATCCAGATTTTTTCTGATTGGCTTTTCACTACTTTTGTTAGTTTGGGTCAGCATCAACTACAAGTGCCATGGTGCTGTACTTGGACCATACAGAGGTTCCACAGATATTCAAACTCCTGCACAATGGCACATTAATATGTACCATTGTCAGAAGGTTTGCCGTGTCTCCCAGTACAGTATGGAGGAAACTCCAGGTAACGGGCAGTTACTCTAGGAGAACTGGACAAGGCCATTGAAGGGTTCTTAACCCCTACGCGTGACTGGAATCTGCTCCTTTGTGCAAGGAGGAACAGGATGAGCCCTGCCAGAGAATACAAATGAACTCTGCAGGCCACTGGTGTGAATGTGTCTGACCAAACTATCAGAAACTGGCTTCATGAGGGTGGTCTGATGGCCCAACGTCCTGTAGTGGACCTTGTGCTCACTACCCAGCACCATAGAACTCGACTGGTATTTACCATAGAACACTGGAATTGGCAGACCCACCACTGGCACAGATGAGAGCAGGTTTCATATGACAGAGTCTGGAGACACCGTGGAGAACAGTATGTCACCGGCAACATCACTCAGCATGACCGGTGGTGGATCAGTGATGGTCTGGTGAGCCATATCCCTCGAAGGACACAGACCTCTACAGGCTAGACAATGGAACCCTGATTGCTATTAGGTTTCAGGTTGAAATCCTTATACCCATCGTCATACCCTGCACTGGTGCAGTTATTTGTCTCCCCACTTGCCTGACCTAAATCCAATAGAACACCTCTTGGACATTGTATTTTTGGTCCATCTGGTGCTGCCAGTTTGCACTGTGACGCCCTGGTCCAGGTCTGGGAGGAGATCCCCCAGGACACCATCCGTCATATCAGTAGGATCCCCAATATTGTCAGTCATGCATATAAGTATGTGGAGGCCATACAAACTACTGAGTACCATGTGAAGTTCCTGCAATGGAATTTTAGCTAAATGGACTAGCCTGCTGCATATTTTTTTTGCTTTGATTTTCAGGGTGTCTTTGAATTCAACCTTCTGTAGGGTTGATCATTTTCATTTGCATCAAATGATGTGGCATGCTTTCCTTCCCAACACATTACCCAGTCCATATCAGGAAAGATATTATGCATGATTTCCCCCCATTGTGAACTGATGTGTTTTCAAAGTGTTCCTTTAAATTTTGAGCAGTGTTTATATGCATTTTTATAGAAAACAATGTTGTACAGTATCAGAAATCAAATAAGTTCAGATTATTTAACAACTACATGTGGAGACATTGCTAGTTACTGGCATATACGCTTACAGTGTATGTTAGCTTCTTTAGTCTCATGGCTCTAGTATGAAGGCAAGCATTTTGTCTTGACGGATGGGCAACATGTGAATGAAGGAGAAAACTGCAAATTTAATGCTTAACTAAACAATTGCTTTAATCAGATATTTCATAAAATCTGTTAAACATTCTGTTAAGACACCCCTGTAAGATATAAGGAAGCATGTACAGCCTAAACAAGAAACAGCAATACAGTGAATTCCTTTCTGCTAATTCCACAAACATACCTTCATCCTTTCTCCCCAAGTGTCCAACTGGCTGTAGTTCTGTTGTTCAGTGATGTCTCTGCCCCTTCTTTTCCGTGGTCGACCCTTCAGGCTTAGAGAAGGGTATCCTGAGAGACAGAGATCCGAATAAAAATCATGCTTACCACACCTAAATGTACAGTGCTGCATTAAAATATTAATATCATGGGAACTTTCATTGTTGCTCACAATTAAATTCAAGAAGATAAATTGTATATTTTTGATACCTAAAATGTATTACACAGAAAGTGACATTTCAAGCCTTTTTTGATTTAATGTTGATCTGTATGGCTTATAAATCTCATGAAAATCAAAAAGCCAATATCTCAAATTACAAATTTCAAACAGTGTCAACACTAAAGTGAAGTGAAAGTAAAAAAATGTATCCATCCATCATCTTTTGCCGAATCCTGATCAGGGTCGAGTTGAGAAACCTACTCCTTGACCAGGCGCTGGGACGGGCAATACACGATCTTAGCTAAACCCAGGACATGGTGGCATGAAGGTGAAAATATTGTTTTTTATTTTATATTAAAAATAAGATTTAAAATGTCACTTTACATGTAATGAATATAAAATGAATTAAGTTATGAACACAAGTGAACGGTCACAATTTCTTGTTTGCAGATGCACTAGTATATAGTTTTGTCTGGCTGCAGACAAAAATAGTTTGTGCCTGAAAAGAAACATACTAATCTAGTTGTGAAATAAACATTTTCTTGCCAACTTCTCTAAAAGCTCATGTTATTTTCTGTCACTATTGCATATCCTGTCCGTGCTAAACAGAGTAATGAGTTACACACTTGTTGCACACAAGTAACAATTTCAATGTAAAAGGTTTATGAGGTTTTTTAATGAATTTGCTCATATTCAAGAATGTTTCACAATCTAAAATCTTACAGATGGAGCTTACCAAACGGAGACATTAAGCTTGGGCTGGTGCCAAGAGTCGGGTGGTTGAAAATATCTCGACAGTACATGACTTGTGTGTTGTTGAGGGCCATTTTAAACCCCCCCAAAGCCAACAGGTGAGGGTCCTGCAGACTGGGGCTGCCAGCCTTGTCTTGGATGCGTTTTTGTAGAGAGCGGAAGCGGCAGTACTGGGGATAACTCAGCACCTTAACCCACTGTTGTGCAGCTACAGAATCATCTTGGGTTGGGGGTGGGGGGGAGGGAGGTAAAATGTCCATTAAGAGTCAGTAGGTCAAGAATTTAATAGCATTTTTTGAAATCCTGCACTTTGCAAATGGGACTATTCCTATTATTCCAAATACTGTAAAAACAACCTGGGAAGCTTTAGCTAGACTTTATTTAAAATCACTGGCAAATGTTTATGTAAATGCACATTCATATAATATATATATATATATATAAAAGCAAAGATTTTGTCGTAAGAGGTAGCTACCATGGAGGGGTGTACATAGGGCATCAGTAAATGAAGGGCAGAGTTATGTGGTGCACATCCAAACTTCTGTTATTACATAACATAATTACCCCCCATTGATCAAGAATGTAGATTGTAAAAGATTTTTAAATCTAGTGACCGAGTTTGAGTAATCATGCTTGTGTTAAATTTAATTTTAAATGTGAACTGAATTGAAGAACTAGCTGTAATAAACTGAGGTAAAGATACTATATAAGCATATTTTTTAGTGTTAACAGTTTCTCTTACCCTCAGTTTTCACTTCTTGAGGTTCATTTGGGGAGCTGTCGGGTATATGGAGGCCATTGCTTTTAACACAGCAATGTTTCCACTGGGGTGGATCCAGACAAGTCCAGTTCACCAAGTCTTCCACTCTGACCACAATCTTCTTTGCCAAACCAAGGACTTCATCCTAAGCACACACAAATTTGTTTCAGAGTACAAATCAAGTAAAAGATACAGATATGTAGTGATCTCAGGATCATTAGAACCAAGCAGATCTGTTTATTAATAGACCACATCAGGTTTTGCTGGTTGATGGTTTAGTATGGTCCGACACCCAAGCAACAAAGTGTTTGTCTCTTACTCTCTGCTGTTAACTGGCAACAATAGGCCACTGATGCCCAAGGCAAAGACAATCCATCCAAACTGCTGCAAACTGGAGTAAAAGCACAACTGACACTGGAATCTGCCTTTAAAATTGCATGGCATATTGCAGTGACAAAAACAGTACTTCACGGCCAGAGGCTAGCGCTTAAAATTTCTCCCCAGGTTTTGTTTAATGTCAAACAAATTTGTTTAACTTTAAAAACACTGCATTTAAGAAAGACATGAGTAAGACATTTGACTCCAGATTGCAAAAGCTATGACTAGTTTTGCTATGACTCAGTCTTACACATACAAACATCAAGCTGCTGCTCTGCCAACTGTGTTTTTCCAGTAGAGAAATATCTGAGTTTTACAGTCATCTCATTTCACTGAATTATTAGACCCGGTAACACACTACAAAAGCTCAAGTGTAGTTCAACTTCATCTAATTAACTATGCCCAATTTCAGTGGGTTACAAAAATAAATTATAAGCCAAGCTCACAATAGAAGGTCAGTTTTGTTAACACTCATCTCTGTGACTTCTAGTCTATAAACATGTATGTCAATGCACTTCCTTACTAAGACAGTACAGAACTTTTTTATTTGTAGATTTTTAATCCCTTACTTTTAGGTTTGTACACACTGTCTACAAACTCCATAAAACAGAATTTATCTAGTGCATGGACAAAGCCTTTTTTTTTTTGACATTGACATCAATCATCAAAATTCTAAGTACACACTCACTGGAAACTTCATTAGGTACACAAACATCTTTGGAGTTCTACAACCAGATAGGACCACCACACGACCACCACAGAGCAGGAATTATTTATACATTTATAAATACATTAGGGATTTTTTTAACCAATTTCTTTACAGTAATATTGCTATAGGCATTTTTTATTTTCATTTTGTGGAATTAAATAATACTAGTTTAAGTAAAAATTGCATTATTTGCTTTTTAATAGGCCAAACATGAGTTTAAACTATAAAAACAGCAGCCTAATTAAATAAGATTAATCATATAAAGTGTTTTTCTGAAATAAAGAATAAATTTGCTAGCCATTCATATCATAACCACTATCCATATAAAAAGAAAAACTTGGCCAATTGTCATCTTTGTGTATATAGCAAAAATCTTGACTTGTGCATCCCAAACAAACATGTTGTTCTAATGCATGATCAGCAGAATACTGCCCAAATTTCCCCACTTAACATTAAAAAGACTATAACAGCAAATGTTTGTTAACATTTGAAACGTTGAGTTTATCAGTGAGTTTTTCACTGTGATACAGCATTTAAATGGTAAGTATTGCTATAATTACTCAAACTCTCGTTCACTGACCTCTCCATGTTCCCCAGTCCTGCCCTTGGGGGTATCCTCTGGGCGAAAATAAAGTCTGGAGCTAGCCAGCAGATGGCCCTGTTTCTGGTCCTCCCACAGTAGAGTGACCTCTGCAATGCACACAGGTTCCTGAGGGCCACAGCGAACATAGTAGAACTCGCCCAGCGTCCAAACTTTAACAGGGGCCCCGGCCTCCGGTTTACAGCACACCGACTTATAGAAGGCAAAGGTGCCTCGCTGGCAGCAGGGAGGGCCTAACCACTAATGAACACAAAAGCACAAAATAATTCGGCCGTTAGTAACTTCATACACAGTAGCCTAGTCATGGTGATGTCATATAGTATAGAGTTTTGACCATAAATGTGCATCTAGAAGAATAGAGGATTGTGAAAAAGTTCATTTTCATTAATAATTAACATTTTTGAAATATTCATTTTCAGGGGTGCAGGAAAAAAATCGCTTCGAGCTCGAATCGCGTTTCTCATATTGAACGATTCAGAATTGATTCTCATTTTCAAAAAATCAATTTTTTTTTGTGGGTGCGGATGTTCCTTCTCAGCCACCGTAGTGCTAGGCAAAACAAGGAAGCAGCGTCGGCTATGAACAGGCATGCAAGCCAAGCCGCAGTCTTTGAAAGCAACCATTTGGAAACACTTTGGATTTTACCCGTCAACCTGGCCTGGGTAAGAAAGGGCTTGACGTGACTCATGCGATTTGCAGAGATTGCAACGGTAAAGTATTTCGTTTGGAACAATCAGAAAAAAATCTGTTTGTGACCCCAAGAATCGATTCTGGATCGATTTGTTCGATTCCCAAAGATTCGCAGCCCTACTCATTTTATTTTCTTTACATGTAAAGTGACATTTCAAGCATTTTTTTTGTTTTGCTGTTAATCAGTTTGGCTTATATTTCATGAAAATCTGAAATCCAGAATTTCAAATTATTCAAATATTTCATTTAGAGGAAATTACAATTAAAACATTATCAACATTAAAATAAAGGCTTGAAATATCACTTTACAATGAACATAAAATAAATGACTGTTTAACTTTTTTAATTAAATTATGAACACAAATCCTTCATAATGTTCTCATTTTTAGATGCACTAGTGTTTGCTTGAAGTGACATTATAAATATATTAAAGGCTTCTGTAACTTTCAACTGGACCTTCAAGGCTAATGTAACCAACAAGTAATGGAAGCCTATAGCCACTGGTTAGTGTGGTGAAAACTGCAAGCTCTGAGTAATCTCAGGTTGTTTATTTGGTTTCTGACAAGATATGATATAAAAGGCAAAACCATGCATAGCTACAAAACAGTAGTTGTCTGAAAATTAAAGTTTGAATTTTGCGCTTCAATATTTTTTTTTTTATAGATGCCAGTATATCAAAGAATTCAGAAACATCTCTTTAGCATAATAACAGTTTACTAGGCTCACTGGAGGCCAGGTGATAGTTAGTTTGGAAAAAATGAGGAAAAACTAGTTTGATTCCCAAACACTGGTGAATTAGGAAGCTTCACCATGCGTACAAGACTGACAAACACAAACAGTCATTATTTCACATGATTCAAATTATCAATTTCTGCAATAGTTGCTACACATTTCTTAAAGCAGTGCAATGTCACTGACAAAAGCCTACATTCTTCTGCTTCAATTTGCTGAAGTTCATGCAAGATCTTTCTAATCATTGGCTGAAAAGTGCATTAAAACAGGCAACACTAATTTCTCAAAGAGGGCAAATTACACCGGATTTTCAATCATCTTTAAACGAGTAAGAATTCCTCAGTCGTCATTGGTAATGTTTCTATGGCAGAAAACACATTCCAGTGAATTAAGCTGCTTATAAACTGCTCCGATAGTGATGGAAAAATGTACATTTATTCTCCACAGCATAAAAGGTGACACTGTGTGTGTGTGTATATACAAAGTATAATATATATACACATACATATACACACACACACACACAGTACATGCTTTGCAGTCCTTCTGTTGTTCCAAATAATATTTTCCATGATCCTTACACACTGTAACCACTGGGAGGGGTATTCCACAAAGCAGGATTTTTCAGTAAGAGCTAGATTAAGCCTAAAGTCACAATTATCCAATAAAATTTGTCCCTTTCTTTTCCTTCTAAAACTGACTGAGCCAAACAAAGCTTACAAAAAATCCTACTTTGTAGAAAACATCCCCCCCTCAACAGCAGGGTAAAGGGAAGCAACTCTAAGGCACCTCTACCCCACCCCCACTAATATACATACATACATACATACATTCATTCATACATATCCCCCTTTAGCCCTTATCCAGTGAGCCCTAAGCCACATGTCGAGCCCCTAGTGGCGAAAACGGTATTGCATTAAGGCTAGGCTAGATTACAACCACAAAATATAAGATTTGTTTGTTTGTTTGTTTGAAACATACAGATAATATTAGCCTTTGGGGGAAATTGTTGTACTGTAAAGACCACCTGGAAATCTTAATAAACATGAACTAGCCTAAATGTTATGTGACCTTGCAGTTTAATCGAAGAAGCCAACATTGTTTAGACTGTTAGTAGTTATTGTTTGGCAATATTGCTATTGACAAATGTAATACAACCACGATTAAAGTATAAAACGATTACACAAACAAAACAGCGACACGATGATGTTACCGAGTTATTTTTGTCGGACTCATTCAAATTCACCAAAAGTTTTTTGGTGGCCTGACTTCCTAAAGTGTTGGAGAAAATACCGCAGACTGTACAATGAGCTTTCTCTCATCCTGCAAAGTCAACCCCCTCGAACAATATGGATAAATAATCTCTCAGTTTCAGCTCCAAAATAAAAGCATTTCGGATCGAAAATATCAGATGTTCGTGGTTTCCAATAAATCATTTGCTCCACCTAGTTCATGTCTGTCTTCAACAATATTTTCGAGCCTTTCAATATCACCACGTCATTTCAAAAAGTTCCTGTTTATTTTGTGCTTTTACACGGCCGATTATCAGCTTAGACCTGCATTTATGAAATAAGAAAAACGTCCTAAAAAATAAAACTGAATATTAAAGTCGAGGCACGAAAAAACAAACAAACTGAAGTGTGAAAATGTGGGGGTGGGGGTAGTAAGAGGAGCTAAGGTAGCCGACACGACACACAAAGAAATTAATCATTAACAAAAATATTCAAATATTGAAATGAAAAGTAATTCTAAAAGTGTTATAACGTAAGATTTAACACATTAATCGACGTAATATATCGATAAAGCTTACTAAACCCCCCCGCTCAGAAAAAGTTTGGACTCGTTCAACTGAGAACGTTTTCTACACTCGCTCACTTGAGAGGATGAGAATCAAATCAGCATTTTATCAAAATTCAGAACGTGGCGAATGAAGAGTGAAGAAGGCAAAAAAGGAGAGACTTTTGACGATAAAATATTTCGCGTTCAACGAGCTGCAGGGGTATAAGACACAACCAAGAGCTGGAGATAAATATAAAGTTTGAAGTTGTATTACCTGTATGGTATTCTGCTCCATTGCAGTTCAGCATTCCCTTATTCCCTGTCCCTCTCTCTCTCTCTCTCTCTCTCTCTCACACACACACACACACACTCAGTCTCTCTCTGCCCCCTATCAAGTTACACAGCCGGGTACTCACCGGTACAGAAACACTACAGAGGAAAAGCTGGGTGTTTTTTGTGAAAATGGGGCAGGATCTAGGTGTGGCCAAAAACTCGATTTCCCAAAGAACTTATAAAAAAGAATTGTATTATTTTTACGTCTGTTGAACCTCAATATAGTGTTTGGTTGGAGTCTAAATATACAGTAGAATTAACATAGAAACAGTTCCAGGGGACTTGATGTCAATATTTAATATCTCAGTATCTTTAAATATTAGAAAATAATGTTCAGAATGTCTTAAAATGCAGCCTGTTGTGTATCACGTGATCTCCCACGTTCATGGCGACATTGTGTCTGAATTCAGTATGTAGAATCATAAACAGGAAGCTGGACTCTCTCAAAATCGAACTAAAACCATTCAAACCCAGCATATACTTCTCTATTAATGTTTTAGTGCATGACATACGGTTCTCACTTATGCAGAGTCAAAATAAAACAATCCTTCAGTTTTATAACATTATTTTATCCAGCAGGGGGCGTGTTCACGTGTTTTTACAGATTTGACATATCTCAGTTTAGATATTTCAGCAGTAACAATGATATTATCCATAAACAAGTCTACAGGATATTGCTAGTAATTGGTAGTAAAATTAATATGAAATCAATGTCAGAACTTTACTACATGTATATTACTACATGTATATACTCATAACTATATACTGCCACAATGTCTATGCATCTACATTTTTCATTTATTATGTAATATACTGTTATTCGACATATATTATTATGTTGTGCATTGCTTTGCATGTAATATACTGTTATTCAATTTATATTCTTCTTGTTGTTCTTCTTTCTCCTCCGCCGGATTTTTTAAAAACGCTTCTTGTACCTCAAGCCAACAAACTGTACAACTTCTTTTTGGGTGGGAGGACGAGGAGCAACAGGGTAACAGGACAGTAAAAAACATCAAGAGTGTGTACATACACAGTGCAATAGTAATGGGCAATATTTTTAATAATTTATACACTGTTTATATTCTTTTATATGTATATGTGTATACTTTTTTTAAATAACTTTTCAACAATTTTTATTAAAATAAGGTATATAAGGTATAAGGTATGGTTTATTGTCATTGCAACAAGTACAACGAAATTGCATAAGATTGAAAATAATAGCATTATCTACCTACCTCTTTTACTGTATTGTATTGATGATGACACTGGAACCTTAATTTCCCTGAAGGAACCTTCTAAAGGGATCAATAAAGTAGTATCTACCTATTTATCTATCTATCTTCTCCCACAGTTTTTGAGATATCAACACCGTTCCAACTCCAGATTGTTCAGTCCGATTGTGTGATCCAGGCTTGTATACAGAATTTTGATCGGATGCACGGTTTTCCTAAAAACTTCCTTAATCTGGTTTTTTTTGCCATTAAGAATGAATTGGGTGAAAAATGCATGCTCATCTAATGTAGTTCTGCTGCACCAATTTGCACCGTTTCGGATACAGTATATCAGGGCAGGCCCCAGAGCACAACTTCCCTATTGTTTTGACCCACACTCATTTATTTCTCGTTTTATTTCCATCCCTTTTTTGTCTCATTGATTTCCATTCATTTTCGCCCATACCAAATCCCAGGCTTCCTTTTGCCCGACAACCACCAAAATTGACATAAAACATCAGGGCAGGTAATGGAGCTCTAGTCCAGAGCCATACCAGAGCAACCACCATGGATACTCTAGCAACGCCTTATCAACCACCATAGATACCTTAGCAACCACCATGGATACCATAGCAACACCTTAGCAACCACCATAGATACCATAGCAACACCTTAGCACCCACCTCGGATGCCATAGCAAGACCTTAGCAACCATCAGAGATACAATAGCAACACCTTAACAACGACCATGGATACTATATCAACACCTTAGCAACCACCTCGAATGCCATAGCAACACCTTAGCAACTACCATGGATACCATAGCAACACCTTAGCAACCTCAAGGGGTAACATAGCAAATCCTTAGCAACCACCTCAGATACCACAGCAACACCTTAACAACCACCTCAGATACTATAGCAACACCTTAGCAACCACCTCAAATACTATAGCAACACCTTAGCAACCACCAGGGATACTATAGCAACATCTTAGCAACCACCTCAGATACCATAGCAACACATTAACAAACACCATGGATACCATAGCAAAACCTTAGCAACCCCCATGGATACCATAGCAACACCTTAGCAACCACCTAGCAACCACTTAGCAACACCACAGCAAACACTACAGATACCAAAGCATCACTTAAAAACCATCTGGGATAGATTAGCATGTAAACCATGTTAGAAGCGCAACATCCCGCGTTTCCTTTAGGAAATGCACTTTTCTACTTACTGTCATGTCATGTCACATGCCGTCATTGCTTCGCGATGGTAGGCTGCACAGACGTCACTTCTCTCTAATGCCATCTGTCTCTG
>BRDA01049445.1:0-12104 GCA_036984385.1 Crenuchus spilurus | reverse complement strand
TCTCTCTCTCTCTCTCTCTCTCTCTCTCTCTCTCTCTCTCTCTCTGTCTCTCTCTCTCTTGGTCACTCTCTCTTGGTCACACTCTCTGTCTCTCTCACTCTGTGTTTCTCTCTCTGTCTGTGTCTTTCTCTCTCTCTCTTTCTCTCTCTCTCTTAGTCACTCTCTCTCTCGATCTCTCTCTCTCTCTCTCTCTCTCTCTCTCTCTCTCTCTCTCTCTGTCTCTCTGTCTCTCTCTGTCTCTGTCTCTCTCTCTCTCTCTCGGTCACACTCTCTGTCTCTCTCACTCTGTGTTTCTCTATCTTGTCTCTCTCTTTCTTTCTCTCTCTGTATAATATGTGCTGGATATATTTGCTCAGATATGATCTTTGCTGGCAGGACTGGAGTGAAAATGAAACTGTGGGATAGTCCTGTTTTCTTGTAATCGATGTGCAGTGTCACAGTGAATCCTCAGCATGAATGTGAAATGCTTTCTGAGATACAACAGCAGATTTAACAGCTGCATGCAGCAACAGGTCTGAGAGCAGCTGTCCATAGCAGGAAAAAACAAGCCTTGGAATAAGATAAGAGGACAGATGTGCTGTGTGATCCACACTCAGGGCAGCTCTTACATCTTTAATTTCACCTGTTCATTTATTGTGACAATGATTCATTATAATACATTAAAGATCACAGGTTTCCCTTCACCCTGACAGTCAATCAGTCAAGACGTAATGTATAAATAATGGAAACTTTAAACCTGTACGAGAGTTGTTCATGTGTAAGCCATTACCCATCTAAACAGTTTTGTAGGTCATCTCAATTTGACACACATTGTCAACCACATAAGCAAAATTAAGAACTGGACACAGTGACTTCATCTACATATCAGTACAGCTACATTTTTGGTCAATCTGTGTGAAACTGGATCAAACCACAATGTCCACTAGAGCTGTGTAACTGAGCAGTCTGTGTGTAGTCCCATTTACAAGCTTATCAGCATAGTCAGACTTTTAATAGTAAACACCCACTAAAATGACACTGCACAGTTTATATATGTTGACACTGAGAAAATATGATGCTGATGAAGGGGGGTGGCATAGTGGGATGGCACAGTCACCTTTCTGCACTGGGGTCTTGGGTGGAGTTTCCATAATGTCTGTGTGTGTTTCCTCCAAGGACTCCAGTTTCCTCACACAGTCCAATAACACAGAGATCACGTGAATTGGCTTTAAATGACCCTGGTGTGTGTGAATGTATTTGCCCAGATATGTGTTGGCACTCTGTCCTGGGTGAACCCTGTAGTGCTCAGGGCAGTCCTCCAGGTGGTCAGATTCTGTGACTGGCTGCTGTTTCTCAGTGATGTATGTTTGAGTGTGTAAAAGGATTGTGGTGATTGTAAAGTGTTGTTGGGTTTTAGAAAGGCTCTGTATAAGTGTGACAATCATACATGACTATTATATTTATTAGTAATAGTAGTGATAGTAGAATTTATTTTATTTTATTCTACTGAAAATGTTATGCCCATTTTGAATTTGACATCAGCAACACATTTTAAAATTGGTGGGCTAAGGGCATGTTTATCACTGTGTTGCTTCACCTCCTCTTTTAACAATAGTCTGCTGCTAACTGCTAATTGCTGTTTTGAAAGTGAAAGGTGTTTCCATTCCTGTTTGATATAGAATTTCAGATGCTTCATATTTTCTCCTTTTGTTGTATTTTTAATTTAATTTCAGACAGGTCTGGACTGCAGGCAGGCCAGTATAGCACGTGGGCTTGTTTTTACCATGGAGACATGCTGTTGTAATATGTGCAGAATGTGGTTTGGCATTGTCTAGCTGAAATAAGGTTTTCCCTGAAAACAATTGTTGCTTGGATATATTGTCCAACTTGTATACATTGAACATTAATGGTGGCTTCACATATGTGTATGTCACTCTATGTACCCCTGGACTATCATGGATGCTGACTTTTGAACTGTGCACTGATAAAAAGCCAAATGTTCCTTTAGCCTAGTGGATGCAGCATCAATGATTTTCAAAAATAATTTCACATTGTGATTCACAGGACACTGGCTAATATCAGCATGGACTGCAGGGTTTAATGAACAAAACTTAGATTTAAAACCTGTCAGACTGACTAAACCATGAATGTGCATTTGAATGTGATCAGTAAGAAACAAGCATGTGATGACTTAAAGAATACAGTTTGCACAGTGTTGGGCTTAAATTAGTTAAAATACATTTATATACATCAATGAGAGATAACATTAAAACCACATCCTTGTATTTACACTCAGAATCATAGCTTTAGTACAAAACTAAAAACACAATCTTCAGACACCAAACACGTCTCAGCTGATTGAATACATTTGAGGTAAGGTGTAAATTTGGTCTGTCATCAAACTAATCCTGTAAGTACAGTAAGTACTTCTCAGGCTAATATAAAAACAATCCATTAGTCCTTTAAAAGGCCAAGCGCCACTAGCAGGACTTTTATACATTCCTGTCATTTTAGATTCCCTCCATTAGTTTGCAGTGTATTTTATGTAAATATGACATAATAAGTCTTAGGATATAGTAAGTCTGTTTTTTAGTGTTTAATGATCTCACACATTCTGAAAATGCTCAAAACTGTCATGTTTAACTCACTGATAGTGATTCTCTCCTGAAGCCCTTCTGAGCACTATTGTCTTGTGAGTTGAGTGACACAGTGATGCACGAGCTCGCTGGGAGTAAGTCAGAGTCGTGTAGCTGACTAATGAGGTGGAGAAATTAACAGAGGGAGAGGAGCAGTGCCAGAATTCTGGCTCTAACATGTCGTCTGATGTGCTGAGAGAGAGGCTGAGTATTTCTCACTTACATAGTCTGCCTGTAAGTACTGCTGTATGTTAAAGCCTTGTGCTCACTGCACAATATCTCCTAATGAGTAAAATCTGCTTTTGTTGATTTATTTTTATATCTCTCTCAGCCTTCACTCAGTTTCAACTACTAAAAGTCTTTTTCTATAACACTAACATGTCCATACCAGCAACACACACACACACACACACACACACACACACACTGCCGTAATGCTACCATTTCACTGTTGTGCTGAAAATGGGCTGGCAGACAAATAATATTTGGTCCCATGGTGGTCCCTGATGGATATAGCAGAAAGGGGATAACAAATGATCTGAAATCAGTAACTGTAACTGTAAAAATGCTGCATTAAACCAATCCAGTTTCAGCCATTTCCATATATACTGTATATATATATATATATATAAAACATAAGACATATCTACACAGAGTACATGGTACACATTTTGTGCTCAGTATGTATTGTATATTCACATTAAGAGAAAAGTCTACATAAGCTGGTTTGGTTAACATGAGACAGGTCAGCTCTCTTTGGACAGTAGAATCACACATAACTATACTAACTTTGCTAACTTTGGGAGTTTTTAGTCCACAAAGGGCAGCTACATTTTAGGAGTTCCTGATCAAATGGTCAACGAGTGTAGATGAAAGGTAGGTGTGCATAATGAACTGCCAGCTCAGTGTATATGCTCTGCATCACAGTTTATCTGATTGTGAACTTCTGGTTCAGATATCTGGTTTGACACCAAGCCAACAAAGCTATAAAAACGACATGCTGTTCCCCTGTGTTCCTAAGAATCAATACAGTGTCAGTGTGTTCATTGCATGTCTTTCTTACTATCATCCATCTCCCTCTGTTTTAGCTGTAGCCCATTTGGTCATTTGGTGTGTGTGCGTTTTATGGTGACATTTATTGGCTAAGAAGATGGTTACAAAACAATTGATTCCCAAATGTCAGGTCTGCAGAGCTGTGCTGTGTTGTCATAATTTCTTTTGTATGGTAGGGTTTATGTCAAGGCGACCAGCTCTGTTCATTAGCATCTCATAGTCGTGGTCAAAGGCAGCAGCATAATGAATGTTCTCTTAGGACAGTGTCCAGCCTTCTCTTCATCTCACGTCTCTATGAAATGCTAAGATACTCTCACTACACTGCTCTATCAGTCTCTTATATATGGGGGACTTGTTGATGGAGGCATCCAATGTACAACCTGATTAAATCTTACTGGGAGCTGCACTACAACACTGCTGTTAAATGAATGACTCTTGTCATACTTATCAACTCTACACGCTACAAGCGAAAGCTTATTTATTGAGAAAAACAAATACAAACGCAATAAAAGATGATTTCTGCAAGACACAGAACAGAGAAGAGAATGATGAAATATCTGAGGGGTGAACTGTGATGAGAAATACAGGGAGTACTGGAGAAAAAAGAAATCAAGTCATAGTCACAGAAAGAAAAGAGGAGCGAAGCTTAAGGAAAAGCACAAAGCATGAAAAAGCCATATTGTCACCACCACCTTCTACACATTTACACTCAGCGGCTACTTCATTAGGAACACACACCTTGTATCTACAACCTACAATCTACACTTTACAGTACTACAATTACAGACTGTAGTCCATCTATTTAACCTTTGACCTCCTTTCACCTGTTCTGCAGTAATCAGGACCCTCACAGAACAGATAATATTTGGGTGGTGGATCACTCTCAGCACTGCAGTGACACTGATGTGGTGGTGGTGTGTTATGGACACTGCATACAGGATACTGATGGCTGAATAGTTTTGATTGGTGCATTATTTTAACTCCAGCAGTAACACTGAGGTGTTTAAAAACATCATCAGCTCTGCTGTGTCTGATCCACTCTAACACACTCTAACACACCACCACCACATCAGTGTCACTGCAGTGCTGAGTAAGAATTATACTTACTCTGTGGGGGTCCTGTGAAGGGAGGTTAACAAACAGAAGAACTACAGTCTGTAAATTTAGAACTACTAAGTGCATCTGTGTGGTTGGTGGAGCTGATAAACTGGACACTAAATGGAGATACGAGGTAATGAAGTTAATGTACAAGACTGGACTAAATATCAAACACGTCCTCTTGCACATGGATTGTTTAGAGATCTTCACATGTACATGCTCTGCATTTAGTGTTTAGATGACAGGGAATGCTGTCATTTTTGCTGACTATTTAAATGCAATTAGGCTACATGATTACAGGTTTAAATGCATAATGAGTTTTATAATGAATTGCATTTACATTAAATTTGCATCCTGTCTCAACAGTGTGGATAAACAATAACTTTTAATTCTATTCAGATCATAACAAGATCACTGATCAATGAAGAACATGTTAACGGAGGTTAAAGTATACAGAGAAACAGACTACAGTCTGTAACTGTAGGACTATAATGTGCACCTGTATACTCAGTACAGCTGATAACATGAACAGTGAGTGTAAATATAAGAATGTTTTAATAATTCAGAAAAGTCTTAAGAAAATGACATCATCAGGGGGCCCCGAGTGGCTCAGCTGGTAAAGACGCTACCACTATGACCCGAGGATCGTTTCCCGGTCATGCTGTTTGCCATCAACAGCCGGGGCCCAAGAGAGCAAAAATTGGCAGAGCCCTCTCTGGGCGGGTAGATGGCGCTCTCACTCTCCCCATCACTTTCACATTGCAATGTCTGCTGGCTCAGGTGTCTACTGATTGGCCTAATTGAAGCTGGGGACCCTGTGTGCCTTCCTCCGAGCGTGTTAGTCTCTCCAGTGATGGTGTATCAGCGGTGGTTTGAAAAAGAAGCGGTGGCTGCATCACATGCAACGGAGGAGGCTTGTGCTTGCCTGCAACCTCCTAGAGTCAGGGACATTGCAAAGTGATAGGGAGAGGCCTAATGGAGGGGATGGGTTAATTGGCTACCACTACATTGGGAAGGGGTAAAAGATTGGCAAAAAAAACTTAGAAATAAATTTTTTAAAAAAAGAAAAAAAAAAAAAAATGACATCATCATTAACATGAACGTAAAGATAAACGGTTTTGCCCTATTTCAGCTCTTTTGATTGGTTACTTTGTATTAGATTAATTAGTCTAATAGGATTACAGTGAACCCCCGCCCAGGGGCGTGGCACCAAATTCTGGGCCCTATGGACAAGCAATGCCCAGGGCCCCTCGCCCCTATTATCAAATATTATTTCCTTTAATATTTAAAGAAAAATAAAATTCCAGATTTCTCAAGGGCCCTCGCCCCACTTGGGGCCCTGGTAACTCAGTCCCATTCCCCCCCCCCACTACAACGCCCCTGCCCCCACCTATTTGCGGTTCAGCATTCGCGGATTCACCTATTCGCGGAATTTTCTCTAGAACATATCTACTTGTTATTCGGGAAAAACCCACATATTCGCGGTTTGTTCTGTACAGTAGAGCATACTGTGGTGCGCGTGGCAGAGTGTGAGATTAAGGATAAGGCGCGGCCATTCTTTAATGGGTTTTATTTTCTCTCAGCAAAATAGACAGAGAAACAGCAACAGTTAAAACCTCCTCTAACACTCTTCATTCAGACCATTATCTATCCCTGACATGTCCCACACTGGCGGTAAGCCACTGTCCCTATCCTAACAGTCACACACCAAGCACAACTTTAACATAATGAACACAAATAGAACCCCACTTACTTTACCTCTAAGCTAAATTAGAACACATTTAACCCACAACAGCCCACCCCAACAGACCCATGGGAAATATGGCGCACGGCCAGTGACGTCTGAAACGCCACAATGTGTACCGTACAACAGTTGGGTACATGCCTGCTCCAATACTCGAACGCTATTGGCTGGCATTTGGATGGCCGTTCAAGGCCAGCTCTCATTGGCTGATCCGCACAACATACAGCCAAGAACTGAATGCGGCTCTCAGAGAACGGGAAGTGTTAAGGATGATAGTTTAAGGCATATGGTTGGATTTAACCATCAAAATAGGTACTTAAAAGCACTTTTGGGGGGGGGTTACAAGTATTCGCGGATTTGTGCTATTCGCGGTAGGTTCTGGTCCCTAACCACCGCGAATACGGGAGGGGGGTTGGGTTACTGTACAGATAAAACTAAAGTACAGCTCAGTAAAGACAAATTATTTCTTTGAAAGCAGTTTTTTCTCTATAATTTTTTATATTTAATTAAACTTGAAGCTTCTTCTTTTTGTTCCAGCTTGTAAAGAGAAGATGACAGAAGTTTGATGCACAACTAAATATTTGAACGTCATTGAATGACTTCATTCCTTGTACACTGTTTGGACAAAAGTATTGTGACACCTGCTCATTCATTATTTTATCCAAAATCAAATATATTAAATAAGAGTTTGTCCTGCTTTTGTTGCAGTAAATGTTTCTTCTGTGTAGGCTTTCTACTAGATTTTGGAGATTTGATTGCATTCAGTGTTAGTGAGGTCAGGATGTTTTATGATCACCACCCACCTCATTTCCCCCTCATCCCAAAAATACTGGATGGACAACCATCACTGCAGAGAGCACAGCTCCACTGCTCAGTACACCTCTAGCTCATGCCTGGCATTAGGCTTGGTGCCAATAGGTTCATGTTAATCTGCTCCAGAGAGTCTATTGGCAGTACTTCTCTACAGGGATTAGACCAGCTGTGTGTGTATTTGTACATCTGTACATATAGTGTACAAGTATATATTAGTGTTCTAGTGTATGTGCAAATGGACTTGGCCAGTAAGGCTTGATTCTGATTCTGTAATGTACTTTAACACAGATCAGGTGAACACTGTGCACTTGCATCAGAAATAACTGCTTGTTACAATTATAAATTATGAGTGAGGCACAATTAAGATAAGTAAATGATATATACTCTAACATTATGCTTACAGATAATTACACAACGATGATAACGTTAGTGTAAAAGTGTGCTGCTGTAACATAACTGTGGTGTGAATAGCTCTGTGTTGCTCTTAAGCAGAATGTGTAGTGTGTTCAGTGATATAGGGCTTTCATGTAATGTCCTGTGGACTGTATAAGAGACTATCTCCTGTCCTGGAATCGCTCTCTGCTTTAATATATGTGTCCTGTGTCCTTGCAGTGTGTAGTGATGCAGTGTCCTCTTAAGCACTCTGATAATTCATTCTGTGTTTCTGAGTGCGGTGAGAAGGATGTGTGGGAAATTTCTCTGCAGAGCAATTTATGTACTAGCACTTTCAGAGTTGATCCCAGTTATACCTACAGTGGATATATGGAACTTCATAATGGTGCCATAAATACCATTGTGCAGTAATTACCAGTGCTGCATGACTGGCCCCATCTAATGTCTGACCACATGCTCAGATCTTCTACTGAACATTCTACTAACTGCCGTGATCTACATCAGTGGTTCCCAGCCCTAGGATTGGATCTGGCATTATCCAAAACATTTTTGTGGGTCCCTGCTCTAACACACCCACTTTCATTTCATAATTGGCTGATTAGCTGGATCAGGGAGAAGGGGAAGTACTTTTTTGACTTGATTCTATTTACATTCAGTGAGCTTTGTACAGAGGTACCTGATATTATCTGGTGCTCATGATATAGTATCTGGTGCTCACCTGATAGTACCTTGTGCTCACTTAATAATACCTGCTAGTCAGTTCATAGCATCTGGTGCTAACTTAATAGTATCTCGTTCTCACCTGATGGTATCTGGTGCTCACCACATAATACTTGGTGTTAACAGTACCTGGTGCTCCATTTATAGTTTCTTGTGTGCAACAGATTTTGCATCCTCCCCCTAAACGAATGAATGAATCAATCAATCAATCAATTAATCAGTAAAATAACATTTAACAGTTTTTATTGAAAGGCCAAACACATGAAGGCTGTTTTGTTTTCTTCCTGCATGGACACTCTGCATAAGTAGTCATAACTTTTCTAACCATTTTCAAATCATTAAGATTTAATCTCTCTGAGCACAAAAGTGACGCAGATTAAAATGGTAGAATCTGCTTATTAACAGAATTTCAGTGAGCTTCAACAGATCCATTTAAAAGTAGAGTGTGCTTTTGTTATTGCTGATTGCAGCAATTTCTAAAAGTTAATGGAGTCAAGACTGTTGCAGATCATGAAACACTGCAGATCAGCAGATTACAACTAGGACTGAGAACGGTTGACCTTCAGCATCTCAACAAATTTGATGGTTGGCACACTCTGACTTCTGGCTCTGTTCAGTGAGTGACATAGTGGCCTGGGGGGCAGCACTGTTATGCTGTTGGAAGACACTCAGTGTATGAGAAGTCCATTCTCTGTACACCTTCACTACGGCAGATCTACAACATCTACTAAGTTAGTGGTTTCTGAGATGCTACCACGCTTCACCTGGTACCCTATTGCTACATGGCTTCTGTGACATCCTGACTGAGTTAATTTCAAACCAGGGGTGGTCAGAATATTCTAATATGACCATGTATAACAGCCACTATTACACTGTAACACTGGAAAAATTGGGTATACTGGGAATAAAACAGGTAATACTGAGGGCAGCAGAGCCAGGCAGGTTGCGGTCAGTGACCTACAGCCATTGTTACAAGCCTGCTGTGTAAATATTGTGTTCATGATGTTTTATTTATTCTGTATATTAGAGCTGTATACACTGGAGATGAGAAATACTTGTTTCTAATTGGCTGGCAGGTATTTATGAATGTTATATGAAGTAGATCTGCTTAAAAAAAGTCTAATCACTATTCTATACCAGTGCTCTGTAAACTCTGAGTAATAACCAGAACAACCTTTATTACATCCATACAGTTAGAGTTAATATCCAATGACTGGCAACCTGTGACAGACTAGATAATTTTTACTAAAAATGACCATTTTAACAGTACTCCTCAGGTTTTCCTTGTATACATAAATACACAATAATGCCTAAGTGTGTGGCCACCGGGGTATAAGTGGGCCAACAGTTGGGTTATGGTTAATAAACTTGGCAGAAGAGAGCTCTTTGACTAGACGTTGTCCTGCTGTCATCTCTTGTATAGTTAATTACTGTTAATCTCAGTGTGTTAACAAGAGAGCCTGAGTCAAAATGTCTGTTTAAAGTTAGATGGTACCTCTCTTCTAGAGTCGGCAGGACACAGCATCCTTGATTTCCAAAAACAAATTTTGATTAATCTGACTACAGACAAGTCCTCACAATTTTATGTTGACGAAATGTTTTTTGAAATTTTTCCACATTTGTTAGATGCAGTTTTCCGCAAATTGGTGAACTTGTGCCTGTCTTTGCCCCTGAGAGACTCTGCCTTTTTTACCCATTTAGCTACAAATGGCTCCTCCAGCTGTTTATCAATACAACCACCTGTTCCAGCCTTTTGTTGCCCCTGTCCCAACTTTTTATGTATCACTGTGTTTATGTATCTGTAGTTGTACGTAATTACACACATGTAAATGTTATGACAGCAGAGCTACATATATGGTGTCAGAACACTTTTGAAAGAGGAAAATGTTTAAAAAACAGTGCTGTTAATAACTTATCACCAATATTCTGCACATATTTGAAAACAACAGATGGTCTTTATGTGGTGGGACTGTTTTGTGATGAAAGAGCTGATAAAATGGCCCAAAATTACTCTGGAAAATATCATAATTTAGGAAGTTTTTCAAAAGCCATATTTAATGGACCATTTCCTTTACCTCTGTATGTACACACATGAGGCTGGATGTACACACACACACACACACACACACACACACACACACACACACACACACACACACACACACACACACTTCTGAAAGCACATCTTATTATCAGTTATTGGGAAATTGCTCCAATTCTTCATATTGTATTGTTGGTCTGCTCCACTTGTTGGTGAAAGTGGCATAAAAAAGCCCCTCTATTGTGCCCACCTGCTCGTGCCATGTCTCTCATTTTACTGAATCCATTTTGCAGGTGGTGATGGACAGGTGGGCGACAGATAAACACACAGTCTTGGAGACTTGAGAGAAAGAAACATGCTTTATCTCCTAAGAAAAGGGTTATAAAGTGTTAAACTATAGCCAGGAAAACAGTGACTTACAACCAGCCTGTGATGCTGGTTCATCCAGTCACTCTATACATTTATCAGAACTTTAATGATTCATGTTGAATATGGTCACCATCATCAAAGCATTACATTTCTGAAATGTAAACGTTAATGTGCATTTATATAATGCGACATTTACTGACATTTAGTGAACGTGCTCAGTCTGACCAGTATACTTAACACTGTGGGGCACTGAGCTCACATGCCCAAAGTGATGGGCAGCCCTATCCATGGTGGCTGGGGATCAGTTGGTGAGTTAGGTGCTTTGTCACAAGATTGGGTCCTAAACCACCAGACTGTCCCTGAATGGGTTCACTCATCTTGAAATGGTCACAGAAGTGTAAAGGCCAGTCAGTATCTTTATATCATGCAGAAATAATCTGGTAACACTTTGTAATACTGTGCTCACACTTAATAAGAAACACATTAACACCTGAATCACTGAGATCATCTGCTGAGTGATTGGCTGGAATATAAGAGTGATGGTGTAGATGAAAACAGGCCTGTGCTTTCAGGGGACCATGAGGGATGGTCTCTGCTTTGGAAAGCTCTTACCTGTCAGATAAATGGCCACCACAGTGAAATCATGCTGTACATCATGCTTGTCTCTATGGCAACGATGGGTCAAAAGTCCAGTGAAGCTCAAGATCGCCTGAGTCATGTCCATGGCCGGTGATGTCACATGTCAGCTGCAGCCACAGCTTTCTCCTTGATAAGATCACACAAGTGAGTCTTAATTGCATTCAGCGTGCTAGTTTACATTTCAATCTGGACAGAAGAATGACGTAATAAACACCTGATAGTGAAGATATCAGTGAGTCTGTCTGAAATGGGCTGATGGCAGCGCACCATCAACATTCAACTGATGTTTAAATATGAGACAGATCTGGAAAAAAAGAGACCACTGCATATACAGACCCATTTCAAAAAATTTTTATATCATGGAAAAGTTTATTAATTTCCATTTTTTCCAATAATTTCCAACTTTCATAGATTATAGATTCAGGGCCCATAATTTAAACGATTTCAAGTATTTAATATTTGTTTATTTTCACATAATTTGGGCTTCCAGCTCATAAAACCCACAAAAACAGGATTTCAAAAAATTAGAATACTGTGGAGATTAATCACCTATTCCATGATATTCTATATTTTTTTGGAATGGGTTTGTGTATCTTTATACAGGGGTCAGACAATGAAA
>BRDA01049444.1:5000-12406 GCA_036984385.1 Crenuchus spilurus | reverse complement strand
CTCCTTCGTGTTTGGAAGGGAGGGGCTGTGGAAAAAGTCTTCAGTTGGTTGCAATATAGAAACTAAACCACTAGATGTCGCTGGAAACTACATACTGTGCCTTTAACTCCAGTCACTCATCCAAGATTGAGAATAATGTATTAATTTTAAATTACAGTGTGGGTTATTGGACTATAAAGACATTTTTCTTTTGACACTACCATGATGGTCGTGCCATGGTACTACAGTAGTAATATTACAGTGATGCAAACAGTTTTACCAAAGTATTACTAATAAAACATTTAACTAAGGTAAATCTAGTTGTGTTACCGTGGCTATAACATAGTTGTGGTGCTACCATCATGGTAGTGTAGAACAGTAGAACAGTGCAATTGCCTACTAGAAAGTATTTTTTTCCTCAAAATATAGCTCTGTACGGATAGAAAGCATCAATCTCATCAATCCATATGCAGGAAAGCACTGCTTGTCATTTTTGAGATTTGCTTGCTATGAGGAAATCTATATGACTGTGAACCCCCGTCCAAGTCCCGCCTCCTTCTTGTCATGTGCTCATCTTACATTTTTCCATGTGCCCTCCGTTTACCTCATCCAGTGTCCTGTACACGTCATGTCTTGTTGAATACACAGCTCTGTCTGATTTATAGTACGTTGGTGAAAAGTCTTCCCAGTGTCTCACCGTCGTCGTCCGTCATTAGATGTCACCAGTGTCACGTTCATGTCATGTTTATGTATTAGCACAGTTTGTTTTGTCTCAGTTTTGTGAAATCTGGATTGTGTTTTCTGGATCCCCGCTGTATCATTAAAGTAGAATTGTTACCTTTATGAAATAACTAATAAAAAATGTTTGCTTGATGTTTATATGAGAGCCATTAGTCTTTTTTGAGAGCACCTTTTATATTTATGATTATATGTCAGTTTTGAAAGGTTTACCAATTGCCTCTATCTTTCACATTTGTGTTTACCTACTTATCAGCAAATGTTTGAGCCCTGTCCTCTATAAAGCATATGAGATACAGTAAGCTTTACTTTTAAACGTCTTTACCTGACCAGTCTTTACCACATCAGTCAGGTGTAGCAGAGTGTGGAACAATCATGATGGACAAAGGATGTAGTTTGACTGATGTCCAAAAGGGCAGATAACAGGGTGGTAGAATCACAAAAAACTGACTGTGAGATGTTCCAGTAAAAGTGTATCAAGACTGGACTTCCTGTACATTGAGTGCCTCCCAACAGTGGAGCCCCAAAGGCCATTGATGGTAGAGGGGAACAATAACTCTGGTGAGTGGTACAGAGCAATTAATGCACTGTAGTGCACAAATTAACCTCTATAATGAACACATGAGCAACCAGGAAACTGTCAGAGGTCACCACTGAGCCAAGGGTGGTTATTCCCACAATTAGGTAGGTGGTCATAATATTCTGCTTTGATTCTGTACTGTAGAGTCTCAGTCATAGTCAGTGAAGCACATGGGCATTTTAAAGCATGGCATATATGATTGGCAGATTACAGTGAAGAATATTTTACTGAATAATTATGTAGCACTTAAAGACTGTACACAGGAACCCACTGGAGGAAGTGAAATATTGACATTATTTGAGTGTGTAATTGATTAAAAAGGGATTTGTTTTGTCTAATTGATTAGAGGGAGCTCTGTGGGATTCTGCTGGTGTGCTATTGACTAGTGTCCAAAGCTTATCTGCTGTGCACTAATTGCTCAAGTGATGGTCAATTCTGTTAATCAGTGAAAAGAGAAAGAAGAACCCACCATTTCTGAGTGTCCCTCTTTCAATCACTTTTCTCTATCTGTGCATCACTCAGGAGAAATGGTAAAAGCTGCCCCTTGCACTTCCTGACCCTCTGACATATACACAGTCATATTCCCAGGGCAGTGGGCATGGCAGAAGTGGACTCATTAGCTGTTTTTCTGGATCATTCTCTCACACTCTGTCTGTCGGGTCAATAACTCGTAGACTCTTAGTAACCCTTAGAGGTTAATGACAGAAGTTATTCAGAAGTGTTATTTGTCACTTAACTCTTATCAGCTACATGTTTACTCACATAATGAATTCACATCCTGTACAGGAGGTTTAGAAACATCAGATGTTTCTCAGAACATGGCTCACAGGTTCCAAATCTACACTTTCAGCACAAATGTCTCCACTTTATTCAGTGAGACATGAGTGAGACTTTTACCGATAAAAAGACCATTTATTTTAAAAAAACCTTTTATAAACAAAAAGCAACTGTAAAGATTCTTCAGCTAATTAAAAGTGGTGCTTCAATAACCCAATGCCCTGTTTAGACAACTTTAACCCATGTTTAACCCTCCACTTGTCTTAAGGCCCAAAAATGTCCACCACCATGTTTTGGCAGCAGAGAAAAAGACTTTTCAGAACTACGCTCTGCCAATTTCTTAGGCTGATACTAAAAACAATGTTTACACCTATAATAATAATAATAATAACAGAAATAGTAAAAATAATAATAATAATAATAATAATAATAATAATAATAATAATAATATTATAATCATTATTATTATTTTTACTATTTCTATTATTTCTATTATTATTATTATTATTTTTATTATTATTATTATTTCAATAATAATAATAATAATAATAAAAATAATAATAATAATAATAATAATAATAATAGAAATAATAATAATAATAATAGAAATAATAGAAATAGTAAAAATAATAATAATAATTATAATAGAAATATTATATTATTATTATTATTATTATTATTATTAATAATAATAATAATAATAATAATAATAATAATAATAAATCTGTACTTTAGTTAAAGAAAACAGCTATGGCAGGGGTCCTGCAATGTAATGTAAAAACTAATGTGAAACATGAGTGATGTCCACTGACTTAATACAATCGTTCTGCACTACTAAACAGGGAAAACTAAAACAAATAAATAAAAAAATATGTAAAAGTAAATATTGACAAAGTTTGTAGAGAATGTTAAATTGTTTCCTGTGAACCCCCCATCCCAGCCCTGCCTTGTTTCTGTCCACGTGCCTCATCTGCTTACGTCCCATGTGCTGTTTGTTTACATCACTCACATGTCATGTCTCCATCCCACTGTTACGTCATGTCATGGATCAGCCCTGCTGTCTCATTATATGTCTGATTACGTTCACTATAAAACCGTCCTGTGTCACAGTCATCGTCACTGATTGTATGTCACCAGCATCATGTTTTGTCACCACATCATTGTTTTCATTTCATGTTCATAGTCAGTTGTTGTGTTTCAGTTTGTGAAATAAAACTTTTGATATCCCTGCTGCAGTCTGTCTCCTCCTACCCTCACTGATTCTGACATTTCTTCACATTACATAGTTTACAATTCAATTAAGTTCAAGATTTATGAAGGTGGGTCATTTTTTACTCTTTGGACAAGGGAAGTACACAGAATGTTCAGAGTTCAAGGTTAACTGCAACTTTCAGGAGGTCCAGTCCGATATGTCACCTTCAGTATAACGGACAACACCCAAAGCTGGGCTCAAATCAGTAGACAAAAGCACCTTCACCTTTTTCTCATCATCTCCTCATCTTGCCCACAGCTTCCTGAGAAAAAGCACTTGTAGATGATTTAAGCATATGTTAGCATGTTGTCATATGCACACTCACAGAGCAATCTAATCTTAGCTTGCGGAGGATTCGACTGTTGGCACATTTGCTTCATTATTGTCGCTCGTCTCTTTCATGCGGACCCCCACCCACACACGCTGTGGCAGTAAATGACAGCCCTACTTTGGCACAGCTCCTGCTTGTGGATGCTATTTGCATAGAATATTCATTCTCTGATTATTTGCATAGAATACACATCCTCTGATGCCAACTTTCCTCGACAGCGCTATTTGTGCCCCTTTCACATTGAAGCACACACTGCGACACAGAAGCGTAATTACTTATTTGTGCATCCTCTGGACCTGTTATTAACAGCACTAAGATGGAATGCACTTTTCATTTGAGTGGAATAAAAGCCAATCTGACACAGTCGCAGAGGACGACTAATGTCTTTGAGCATTGTTGTTTTTTTGCTCATTTTTTTGGCTCTTGTCTGACGTGAACTGCTTTAGACATTTAGAATATAGGCGAGTAAAGAGCCTGGTCAACGTTCTGTTCATTTCTGTCAAACTGCATGAACAGGAGCACAGTGGGAGTCTGCTGGAGGAAGCGTCATCCACACAGCCATGGACATATTTGAATATGCGGAAAACATTTTTTACAATAAATGTGCACAGTGCCCTCTTTCCAAAGCAAATTATTTTAACACTCCCAATGTGTTGCTTTGTTTTAGAAGCAAATCTGATCAAATCTCCGCTGGACTCGAGCACTGTTTTGAATAAAACATGTTGGGTGTATTTCTCCTGCTGTCGTTCTTTTTGCCAAACACCTGCTACTAATTTTCTAACGTGCACATTATTGTCTCTTCTAATATTTGAGTGTTCGTGTCTAAAGTCAAGACATTTCCATCTGCGCCGATCTAAAAGCAGTTTCTGGGTCTGAACAAAATGCCAGATTGCAGTTTTATTGTTTGTGCTGTGGGTAAAATGTGCCCTCTTACATAACAAAAATAATAACTAATATATTCTGCTATAATTTATGTTAAATAACCAAAGCAATTGTTTACAAACTGCTGTTGATTTCTAACTGAAAGTATGTCGAGAATAATTACAGTTATTCATGTTGATGGATAAAGACTGGCCCACATTATTTTGACAGCCTTTATTTATTCATGTTGGCTTATATAAATGCCCAGAGTAATGCAGTCTAAGTCACCAAGAAGGTCTCACAGCACACATACAGACATTTATTAAGTTCATTTACTAACTGCAGACATCCATGACATTCATATAAAAACTGTATTCTGATAATGGTCAACAAATTAAATATAGTTTGTAACTAGCAAACTAAAGCATACGCTAACATTATGTGCAATGGCATTTTATTTTGAGATAATACATTTTGTATATGTGGCAATTAAATTACAAGAGTAAGTTAAACATTTTCTGCACTTTAGTTATATTAAAACTTCTGTTGGCCACAGTTTCTGATCAAAGGTCAATGTCTCTATAATAAGGTTTGCATGTGCTATGTCAGTTCATTTATGGCTGCAGTGCAACAACGAAAGGCCGTCCCACTTATGATTTGCATAAAAGAAGAGCAGCGTGCTCTTTTTTGTAGCCTGAGTGTATCTGGTGTCAATATTGATTTGCACAGTATAGAGGAAGTATAAAACAAAATTTTGACTGATAGTCTAAGGAAGGTGAAAGTGTGTTAAAAATAATTACTGGTGATGAGTGTAACACTAGAGCTGAGCCGGAGTACATGCAGAGGTGGGATCCAACTGATGAGCTTTATTGTAACATACACAGATTAACATAAACAAACACCTGAACTAACATTAATTGACTAACAAACGACAAAAGTTTTACAATGACCAACAAACTCTCAGAAACACAGGGGAGTTTAAATAACACATGTAATCACACTGAGATGAACGGGGCTGTGGATTAAACATGAAAGGTGCTGACAGTGTAACATGACATGACTGGCTGGGGGCGGAGACGTGACGTGGGCTTAAATGCAAATGCACGTGGAGACAAAACAAAGAAATTGTGGACAGATGTAAATAAAAGAACACATGACAAAGCAGAGGTGGGGCCAGGTGTGAGTGTGACAGTGAGTCATGGATTCATCACTATGACTCTGAGAGTAAACAGCAAAGCACGGCATGAAAACATCCTCAATCATCCACCAAAAAAAAAGTGCAAAAGTCAACAATTAGCTGGAAAATTAAAAACATTACATCCAGAGTGCAGATCATTTTTGGACCTCCCCCCTGCATTTAATTACCTGTTGCTTCTGAGCATGATTTTAAGAGAAAAGCCATTACACCTGCAACAAATGGGAGCTCTATGACTAACTGTGGTGTTGTGGATTACAGCCAACTAAGTGTTTATTAACCCAACAAGATCATCTGCTGGATATGAATATTCTATTAGCATGAGTGAAAGGGATGTGGGACATTTCTCTCCATTTATACCCTGCAATTATCTTCAAACTGACATCTCCATATGCCGTACTGCTGAACACATGCTGTGAGGTCCAAAGTATTTGGACAGAGACACGTTTTTCCCCTCATCATCTCAGCTCTGTACTGCAGCACTTTGAATTTTAAATATGGGGGTGAACATCAGCAGTGCATTACTGATAGTTCCTCCCATGTTAGACATGGCTTTACACACTGTTGCAGAATCTGTCTAGTTTGACCATATTTTGAGCACAAAGCCATTGTGCTTAGTAACAAAGTCCACAGAGAATAATCCTGGTATTTACTTTTAAATCTGAAATTCTGCTGACCTTTGATTACATCACACCTGCACCAAGGTTCAGATCTTTCAGCTTGAAAAAGAAAGAAGAAGCATAGATGAAGGTGCCATAATCAGGCATAATGCTGGTGCACATCCAGCACGCCCACTAAGGACCCCCACTGAGAAATAATGGGCAATCTCTGTTAAAAACTAGACAATTTAAAGAGACAATGGACACTTTTGGACTGAATTAAACATAGCATACAAAAGCATTCACGAAGGCAGCTGCGGTCCTGAAACAGAAGAATTACAGGGAAATTGTCACAGAATGTCCTACATTTGTTCTTTGTTATTTCTGCTGTGCTCATTGTTACACGTTAAAGCTGTTTACGGCATCTTCTAGACGTGCGTCCGTTAAATGCCATCGGTGTTATTCTGAGAGTGTGTTTTGTTTATGAAATCCTGCACGCTTTCACAGCACACACTGAAGAAATGCTTCCTGGATGTGACGTGTGATTCCTGGAAAACTGCAGTAGAACCTTTACATTACGTGGAGCTTCTTAAACGTTTTTTCTTACAAAATGTTTTTTATGTCTTTTTGGTACCAAAAGTGGTTCTGTGACTTTTATTCTGAAGAGTGAAAATAAGTCAAAATATTCATGATTCCCAATGATGCTTAGTTTCATCACTGTCGTAGTAAAATAATAATAATAATAAAATAATAATAATGGTACCTTGACCTTAGTTAAGGAAAAATGTTCTTAACTTTAATGAATGTCATTTTAATAATACTGTAATTCTGGACCAGTGACCCAGTCATATCAGAATATTATGACCACCCCTGGTTTGGAATGAAATTAGCCCAGGACATCACACAGAGTGCAAACTGATTGTCATGGGCAAAAGATGTGATTTTACTGATGTCCAAAAGGGCATAATAACAGGGTACCAGGTGAAGGTGGTAGCATCTCAGAAACTGCTAACTGTGTGTAATGTTCTAGAGCTGCTGAAGTAAATATATATATATATATATATATACACACATAGTGGACTATATACTTATAT
>BRDA01049441.1:0-10796 GCA_036984385.1 Crenuchus spilurus | reverse complement strand
TATATACTGTATATCACATCATCAATTGGGTTTTGATCAAAGTACCACATGAAAACCATCACACAGATTCAGATGCAATTTGAAACTTATTAACTTTGGTGTTATTTTATATATTTATTTATTTATTTATTTTATACCTAATTAATGCCTTTAGGATTAGGATACATTGATGAATGCTCTGCTCTACTGAGAACACATTTTAACCACACAGATAAATAAAGTACATTAAAGGTCAAAACAAATTTCAACGTGTGGTAAAGCCCACAGTAATGGATCTCTCCTGTGCCACTGTAAAGTGTAACGTCCCAGTAAAATGACGGGTATTTTCTGAGATCTTGCATAGCTTATGGACTTCAAAGTTTAAGTTCAGTTGAACCTGATCTGTGATCATTTTCTTTATTTGAGCAGAAGGAAAATGTGATGGTCTCATATCTCTGAAATACTGTATGTTGTTGCCATTATTGCTGTATGATGTCAGTAACACTAAGCATTGGTTGTTTATGAGGACCATTACATGCTTAGATCCTCGTGTTCCTTTCAGATTGCATGAAACATCAAAGGCTATGAAATGAGTAATTAAATCAATATTTACATTTTTATTGTATACCTCCATGCATGTCAGTAATTCATACACATGTGAGGTGTTGTTTAGAGAAGCACAGTTCAAACTCTTTCACTGGAGAAGCTATCAGCCCTCCTCACCCGAATCTGTTTGTAGCAACTTTGTATTAATGTGAAGATTATTTTATCTTGACAGATAAAATAGGCCAAGCAAATGTACTTATGTAACATTTTTCATACACTGTGGTCATTCAAAGTGCATTACTGATTAAAATAATAATAATAATAATAATAATATATTTGAGATCATAAATTAAGATATTTTAGATATGTTTAGCAAAGCAAAGAAATGAATGAGCTCATCAATTCTCAGGTTTGAAAATATGCAAAAGCTTTAAACGTGCCAAAAAGTAGTGCAGTTTATATATGCTATACCAGTATGCACACAAGAATATGAATATTCAGAGGTTGGTGTGTTCAGTTTTAGTTGAGTATGAGTAAAGCTTTGGTCCAGAAATGGACCACATCTGATATGGTACATGTGGGCCAAAAGTGTATTTTCAATATAAGGGCCACATTTGGCTCACATGCAGTTTGCCATGCCAACAGTGGGTCAGCAGTGCCATTTCTCAGCCAGAAGTGGCCCACATCCTTATACTATCTGGGGTGCCTGGTGAAGGGGTAGAGGACTCACCACATCCCTGACCAGGTTTAAGTGGATAAGATCATGGATGGATGGATATTTCAAAGTAGTAAGATGTGGAAGTCAGTCTACAGCAGAGAAGGTTAATGATTTAAAGATGTGATTAACAGGCAAATCTACAGAGAAGTGTTAGGCATTCTTCAGTCCCCCCACCATCCTTGTATCCCTGTGTCATGTCTCTCTGGTCTCCACTGACAGGGTGTCTCCTGACATAGGCCTGAATCCTCCTGAAAACATGGCAGTTCTCACAACCCTGAGAAGATAACCTAGACTGAGCTGATAAGTCTGGAGCTGAGTGCAGTTCAGGTAGAGTCACTTTATTCTGTTCAGTGTCTGTTCTTTCATTAAAGGTCTGAGAGCTGAGTAATGTGGGAGACTTCTTATAATAAGTTATTGGGTACGTTATACATTAATGGAATCTAAATCCAAAACAGACAACTGTACAACTGGCTCGACGCTTTGATTGAGGAGTGTTTATGACTAGTTCTTTATTTATGGTGGGCTTTCCTTATTTGAACTTTCTACTTATTGAAATTGGCAGCACAGTGCCAAATTTTCACAGGGCCTGCAAGGATACAACATGTTGCCAACCAGTCTGTAGTGAGTAATTGATCACATTGTGTGTGTGTGTGTGTGTGTGTGTGTGCGTGTGTGTGTGTGTGTGTGTGTGTGTGTGTTTAGAGCAGAGTGAAACAAAGCCAAGAGAAAACTTGATATTATCATCATTGTTACAGCCAACTTAACTCACTGTCCCAAGCACAGCTTCAAAAATGCTACATCAGCAAATCTTGTGTTGAATTATACTAACAAAATGAAAGTATGCTCTTCATAACCATGTAACCATCTTCATAAATATTCAACCATGATGGATGCCACTAAGAACTTGATGTAAATAAAACCATCTATATTTTTGCTATGAACAAACACAGCATGTAAAGATGTACAATTTTACATTTTGTTTAGACTTAGCATTACTTACAAACACTAGAATTCAATAGTCACCTAAACTGCCCACATTGATTCTGTACAAATACAGCATGAAAACATCTAGATCTAAAGTAAGGCGTGTTTTAGGACAAAGTAACATACTGTGGACTGTAAAAATGAATAAACTTTACAGATTTGAGCAACCACTTCAGACAGCAGCAGCAATCATTGGTAGCTCTTGAAACACTAACTCCAGCAGCAGTCCACTCCTTGTTAATCTTCTCCCAAATTCTTGGATTGCTTTTTCTTGAATCACCTTTTCTTAAATCCTTTCAAGGCTGTGGTTTTCCCTGTTGCTTGTGCATTTTTTTCTACCACACTTTTTGCTTCCACTCAGCTTTCCATTTATATGCTTGGATACAGCGCTCTGTGAACAGCCAGCTTTTTTAGCAATGCCATTTTGTGGCTTACCCACCTTTCAATGACTGCCTTCTGGACAATTGTCAAGTCAGCAGTCTTTCGCATGATTGTGTATCCTACTAAACTAGAATGAAGGACCACTTAAAAATGTAATAAACCTTTGCAGGTGTTCTGTGTTGACTAGCTGATTAGCTGTGACACCATGAGTTTACAATATTGAACTTTTTCACAGCATTCACATTTTTTGGGGGTTTTCATTTGCTGTAGGCCATAATCATGAACATTAAAAGAAACACTTGAAATAGACACCCTGTGTGTATGAATCTATATAATATATGAGTTTCACTTTTTGAACTGAATTACTCAATGATATTTTAATTTATTGAGATGCACCTGTATGTATTAAGAGAAAATGGTTCCCTAGAACTGAAAAGCATGCTTTATACACATTTCCTACCACAAATGTAGTTGCCAGGTCAAGACATGGTTGGTGTCAGGAGTTTTGCTCTAGAAATAATAAAATAATAAAATTTTATTATTAAGCACCTGTACACAATAAGGACATTGAAGGTACTTTATGTAGTGTTGGTTCTCCTGCTTGATGACGTCAAACTAATTATAAATAAGTCTAGTTTTAACTGTGAAGTTGTTTTTTTAATAAGAAAGGGAATTGTAGACATGGAGATGGAGTTTTTACAGTTTTGAGTCATGCAATAAGAAACACACAATAGAGAGAGGGATGGAAAGCATGTGTGGATCAGAGGACCAAAGAGTGCCACACAGTGTAAAGATTAAAAAAATTATACTGTATACAGTATATAGTGTATACAGTATTCCTGGGACAGGAAGCTAGTGAAGACAATTGAGTGTGGAAGTAATATGATCCTATGGTTTGGAATGTGTTAGTATCATGACCACTGAAATGTGGACATACTGTATCCTCTTTATGTCACAATCAGGAAGCCTGTATAATTCTTGGGTATTCAATTACATTCGAGTTAAGAGGAAAACTGCTCAAACTTGGTTGATTTATGACACTCTGCAAATCAGTATAACAAGGGTGAAAGAGATTCCAGTGAACCAGTTTACTTTACCATCTGCCATAAAAGGAAACAAACGTAAACCCTTCATGCTTTCTTTAATTCCAAATCTGTACAAATCCAGAGGTTCATAAATTCACAATGTCCTGTTTAAAAAGGAGGTGGGGGTTTTAAGGGAGATTATCTTCAGCCCAGGTGGTCTTCATTTCCATCCTCATCTGGTCCATACGTGCTTCTATGTGCAACATCCCTCTTTCATCACTCTTTTTTTCATCACAGCCGTCCTTTCCTCTCCTCCTCTCTATGCTTGTGTCTCTTGCAGTGTCTCAAAGTTGCTGTGCACCTTGGCTTGATTTGCCTACGCACTCCTCACCTGAGCTCCCGGCTCGTAAAATGCTGTTGAATCTCTATTACACTGCCTGTAGTCTGGGATGGATTAACAGCCCGTCACCAGAGGATTACACAGCTCTACAGCTGGGAATCACTGTCTCCTTTTAGAGAGAGACAGAGAGAGAGTAGTAAAGATTAATGTGGCTATATTTTCCATGCTGACTTGATCCATAACAGTTATCTGTGAACTTTTACCTCAGCGAGTCAAGGCACATCAGTTTGTGTTTGCCTTTGTTTCACTGACAGGCTATTTTTCATGTTCAAGCATAAGACTTAGTCGGTGCATGATTTACATTTAATGTGATTCATCTTACCATGAAACATACTCAACTTGACCCTCAGCCAGAGAAATGTACCAATCACTTCTCTCCTCTTATTTCTTTGTGTGTTGATCATAATTTATCACTCAACGTAGATATACAAGGTTCTAAAATCTTTCAACTTAAAACATTTTGTACACCCTGGCACTGAAAACATGAGTTTACTTATGAATTAAGACACTTGTGGCTGTCTGAGTTGTGATGAGAGCTCAGCTCATCAGTTACAAAGCCTGCCGTCATTGTAGCAGCCGAAAGACAACAATGAGCAAAGTCTCATCAAGGTCTGGTGGTTAGAGATCTGTTCTTGTGACTGCAAGGTTGCTGGTTCAATCCATGGGCAGGTCATGACTGAAGTGACCTTGAGCAAGGCACCTAACCGCCAACTGCTCCTCAGGTGCTGTTTATAGGGATGCACACTGCTTCTGTTCACTAGTGTGTGTGTTTCACTGCATGAAAGGGTTGAATGCAGAGGTCAAATTCCGTTGTGTGCCAATCACATCGGCAAAAATAAATTCTATAAAATTATATTTAAAACTGTTTCTTTTGGCAGTAAGAGGTTGTACATGAAAAGAGTTCTATATAGCCCCAAAAAGGGTTCTGCCATCATTATGATGTCAAGCTTGTAATAATAGATTAACCCTTTCTGGTCCTATATAGAACCATTTTCAAAAGGCTTCTATATAGAACCATCTACAGCACATTACTCATCAATCTGAAGAACTTTACTTTTCTTTACTAAAGAACCCTTGAAGAACCATCTTTTTTAAGAGCATATGGTTAGAATAATATGAAATAATAAATAATATAATAAACATAAATAAAATAAAATAAAACAAATAAAAGAATAACCATAAAACAAAGTAAAAAGACTTTTTTAAATAGTGGTTATTTGAGATCTAGTGTGAAGAACACAGTTTGGGTTCCAGATGTTCTCTTATTACATTACATTACATTGCATTTAGCGGACGCTTTTATCCAAAGCGACTTACAATAGTGGGAAAGTACAAATGCGAAAAAAATAGAGTTGTACTAGTATTTACTAGTACTAAGTATTAACATTTCGATATCGAGTGCTGAGTGCATATCAGTACTCATGGGAGTATTTGGGATCACTAGAGCAGGTGCTCTTTGAAGAGCTCGGATTTTAGGAGTTTCTTGAACACAGTGAGGGTCACCTCTGCTCTAGTGGTGGTAACCAGCTTGTTCCATCAAGCTGTTCCATCTTATATGTTCTCAGTCATTGATTTGATAAGCTCAGCTTGCCCAGCTAATGAAGTAGTGATTAAGTAAAACAGGTAGTGGATGAGAACTAAAAATAATACTGAACTGCCATGAGGAGAGGTTAGGAAATAGCACACTGAGTAATGTCAAATGTCTGATTTATTCTAGTATTCAGTGGCGGTTTCTGATATGGGTGGTATGGGCAACTGCCCAGGGCAACACGAGGATGGCCTGCCCCACTGTTGCCAACTTAGTGATTTTGTCACTATATTTATGTAGGGGGGTGGTAGGGGGACTTCGGAGGTGTTGTTTGCACAGGGCGCCAAAGGGGCTAGGACCTCTACTGCTAATATTGGTGGTTTTTTGGAAGAAATTTTTTTTTCTTTTTTTCTGCCCAGATAAACAGTTTTTTAATACAAATTGTTCCAGCAGCTTTAAAGCTATCTGTTGTGTACATACAGTACTGTGCTAAAGCATGTATTACTGTGTGTATTAGTGTGCATTACCCTGTAAAACACATGAGCAATTATTAAAAAAACATCATAAAGTACATAGAACATCTTGTTTTTCTGTAGTTATTTTTATATTGATTACAAAAACATGTCTGTAATAGGTGTGTTAAATTGACTTCAAATTAAAATGACTCAAATGACTTAATTTAATGAGGTATTGACTAACTCAAGATGTATGGCACTGTAAACTGTAAATACTGGACTTCCTTCAGGAGAACAGAAACACATCAAATTATAAGCTATTGATTAAACATATATAGATGTAATCATATGCACATGCATTTATGCCTCAGATTCCTCCTGACAGATGTTTAGCTCTGGAAAAAAAACTGGAATCAGAGCTCAGGAAATGATTTTTAGCTTCAAATTTCTCTGGACTAAGATGTTTGTAGCTAAGATGCTCCACAAAAAAGAAGGTCTTGATATAATGCAGTATACACCACTACAACTACACACACACACACACACACAAAGCTGCTTGTCATTTTCTGAAATTAAATGCACCAAGGTTTAGATTACAAATAGAGAACAAAGGCCATATTCCAAAAAATGCAAAAATGATTTCTGTCATGATGGGAGAAGCAGCCAGCGTTGCCTCATATAATGTTCTTTTCATCTGATTTTAATGGGGAATCAGAAATGTTAGCAGACGTCTTAGAGTCATTCTGGATCAAGAGATTTATATGATCTGTTAGCTGTGTCTTTTGATGTACAGAATATCTCACCATGAGCTTTTATTAGATGATTCTGACAATGTGGGTTACCTTTCCTGAAGTTTCAGTGTAACACCTTTGACGAATGCTAGTGCGAGGAGCAGGCAGCAGCATGAACTGAAGAAACTGTAGAACTTTGTATCCCAAAATTTGTCTGGGGATAGCAAGTATCACTTTAGACACTCTTAACCATTTAATGACTAAAATTGAAAGAAACGCAGACAGCATGTCATTTTTACACCAGCTGTAGTGTAACCTAGCCATAAAATAATTTCAGGGAAGCTGAGGTGCAGAGTTACCAAGACAGATTCGGGACTAAGAGGAAAAAACAGACTCTCAGAGTCTCAATTACAAGCTTCCGCTGTCTGCCTCTCTGTTAAGTCTATACAGATTTATGAGTTTACTGAGGTGGGTTCCTAAGGTTACAGAAAACATGAAACTGGTTTGGATGTGATGATGGCTATGGACTTGTGCTAATCCCTAAATCCAGAAGAAATCCACATTTATGTGGTGGCATGGCTTTGAACTTGAGATTGAAATTTAAGCACTTTTTCTAATTCTGCCCCTCGCCTCCCTCCAAGAAAGGCACATAGAATAGCCTACCCACATGTAACAGGAAACATTTTATGTGTAATTATGATGAGGAAGTGCGTATCCTGACCTGACATCACGGCAGCAACAGAAAAGGACTGTTGGAGCTCAGAATCTGCCAAACTTGAGCCTGAATATTTTGAGAACTAAAGCCAAATCCATATGTCCATCCACAGGCGTAAACAGGCGTGGATGCAAACAGAGAAAAGAGCCACAGGTGCTCACACACAAACACACTGGAGATGTGAGGAGTGTGTTGGAAGGCTGTGCGGGGGGTCTTTCACCACACTCCTCCATAGGCTATTGTTCACATTGACAGCTCCATGAACTCTGCCTTCAGCTACAATCAGTCCGTGCAGTTTGACTCCGACTCACAGCCGACCACCAACGGAATATTCCGTTTTTGGCCCTATTCACAAACCAATGGTCTCTGGTGCTTTTGTGTGAGGGCAGAGTTCAGGACTGAGTGTTTCTGCACTTTTAAAAATAAAAAATCTGCCAAACCTTACTGCTGTCCCTTTTTAATTAATTGAACGTGAGGTTAACCCAACTCAAACTTCTTTATTTAGTTAAAATTTCTCCTAACTCAAATAAAATAACATTTCATCCAACTTCTACATGAGATCCTCATCACATAGTGGCATCATTTCCTTGTTTTTGTCTCCCAGTTAAGGGGTCTTGAATTGTACAATTAAAAATTCTGATTCAGGAAAAAATGTGACTAAATTAAGAAGCTTGAATTGGGTGAACCTCAAATTGAATTAACCAAAACAAAGGAGTGCAGTAAGTTGCCTTAATTTTTTTAAGTTTTTTAACTGAATTTTTTTAAGCTTTTGTTTTCCCACCAATAATTCAGTTTTGGATTTTTGATTTATACATGATCAGAGATGAGCTACTGCAAAGGATTAAAAAATTGAGTCCAAAGTTACGCATAATTCCTGTGCTTGTGCCAAATGCAGAACATACTGTATATTCACTTAATAATAATCCGAGGACTTTACATCTATTAGCAGCTACAGATCACTTTTAAAGGGGTTATAAGTTAAAATAGAGCTCTAGCAGTTACGAGATGCACACTTTTAGTAAAAATGTATCTGTATAGTATCACTTTCACATGTTAAAACATTGGAACCATTTTTGGTGCTAAATAGAACTATTCCAAACAGTTATTTGACAAATCATATACAATTTACTACAAACCCCAAAAGTTGGGACACTTTCTAAAAATGCAATAAAATAGAAAGTGATAAATTGTAAATAGACAATACTAAAACAAAGATAAAACCATTGTCCTCACTAATGAACCCTTTAAGAATAAAGGCGCTGTCACTGTGATCTGAGGATGGCGATCCCGATCATGCTGCTTGCCATCGGCTCGAGAGAGCAAAAATTGACTGTTCTCTCTCTGGGTGGGTAAGATGGCACTCTCTCCCCAGCACTACTAAGTAATGTCGGCTGGCTCAGGCATCTGCCAAGTGATCCATCAGAAATGGGGATACTGTTCTCTGAGCACATTGGCTGCCCGGTAGCAGTTGGAAAAGAGGTGGAGCTTGACTTCACATGCATTGGAGGAGGCCTGTGTTAGTCTGCACCCTCCTAGAGTCAGAGACATTACAAGTGATAGTGAGAGTCAAGGAATGGGCAGGATGAACCATCACCAGGGTGAAAATCAGGTAAAAAGAAAAAAGATGATATTTAAATTTGTACAACACTGGAGCCATTTGTTTAAAAACATTGTAGACATAAAATATTTATAGATATTAAAGGCATTTTATTACTTTAATATTTATCCTAACATTAGCCTACATCATAAACGTGTCTATGTTAATGTTTATTAATTAAATTTGGTAATATAACCATTGTATGGCTAGATAATAACAAATTACTAGCTAGCATCATGTTGACACTAATAGGATCCAACAGATCACATACATTTCCTTACAATATTATTAATTTACATTTACCAAAAGAGCTGTAATGCCATGGACAAGAGCTAGATGTTGCATTGTTTTACTTTGTAATAAGTTGGTATACATACTTACAAACTAAATCTACTGGAACTGGCCAGCTAGGTTATTTGTAGACATTATTACACCTTTAACAAATAGTAAGGTACACAGTAACTTGGCTCCATTGTATCACCACAAACACTAATCATCCTTGACACATCGACAGAAGGACTCTGGGAGAAGCTTGGGGGAGCCATTGTGTGCTTAGAGAAATTGCAACTGGGGGGACAACCGGAGCTCCACGCTCTAAGCCTCACAGTTTTGCACATGTACGTCTTTGGGCCACCTGAGACGGACTTCACACATCTGCTTTGAATTATGTCTGTGGATGTTGGGGCTCAATGTGGCTTGTATTAGGGGGTCCGTGGTGGAACACAGAGCGATCGGAAATTGATTGAGATAGTGTGTGCTGAGCAGGATGACCTAATTACTTGAGTATTCGTATACTCCAGAACCACCAAGAACTTCAGCTTTCCTGCACAAACATCAATGATGATTAATAGAATCCTTTTCATTTTTACCAATAACTCCATCTTTCCTGACCAAATATCAGTGATGATTAATATATTCCTGTTCACTGCAGGATGTTTTATAGCATTCCCTTTAAAAAGACAAATGGGACACATCCCGTTTGAAAGAAAGCTGCAACAGTTTTACGTTTGTTGGCGCAAAAGTGTAATTTGAAAACTATTTTATAAATACCAGCGCACATGAGTGACATGGTCAATTTGTCATCGTTGTTTGCATTCCAAAGAATTGATTAAAATGACTTTAGTATGAAAACCTTAAACCTGTTCTCAGGTCCTTCCATCCTAAAGAAGTATACAAGTACAGTAGTTAGCTGGCAGCCTGATGTTTCTCACATGAACAGGTAGCGTGTCCTTTTATTGTTGCTTTTTACATTACTGTTTCAGAATAAAAGCATAACTATTCAACATAAAAGTTGTTGTTTGTATGTTTTACACTTTATGCTGCAAAAACCAAATTCTCAAAGGTATTGTAGAATGATCTGCTTGTTTATAGTCAGACACTGTGATTGCTCAATTGCTACAACTGTGAAAGGTGAACCATGGAGGATTTCAGCAGGGGTGTTCGTAGGAAGTGTTGATACCTGTGGCTTCAGCCCCCAATACGGGAGAGGTTTGCGGGTGCAGAGTGGTTGTCGATTAGTTCTGGGTTGGATATAAGACCCGGGGCTATAGCCCTGTAGCCCAGCCCTAGTACCACCCCTGGATTTCAGCATCTAACCATATAAGTCTATATGCATCCCAAATATGTGAAAGAGTCTACTTGCTCCAGAAGTCTTCCTTCGACTGTGATCTTCAGTATATCTTCAGTGTTCATCATCGCGTTTGTTTTAGCTGCATTGATCTGCATGTTATATTCCTT
>BRDA01049423.1:0-15661 GCA_036984385.1 Crenuchus spilurus | reverse complement strand
CATCTACTCCTTTACTGCTCCATCTACTCCTCTACTGCCACATCTACTCCTCTACTGCCACATCTACTCCTTTACTGCTCCATCTACTCCTCTACTGTCACATATACTCTTCTATAGCTCTGTCTACTCCTCTACTGCCCCATCTACTCCTCTACTGCCCCATCTACTCCTTTACTGATCCATCCACTCCTCTACATCTTCTCTTCTACAGCTCTGTCTACTCCTCTACTGCCCCATCTACTCCTCTACTGCCACATCTACTCCTTTACTGATCCATCCACTCCTCTACATCTTCTCTTCTACAGCTCTGTCTACTCCTCTACTGCCCCATCTACTCCTCTACAGCCACATCTCCTCTTCTACAGCTCTGTCTACTCCTCTACTGCCCCATCTACTCCTCTACTGCCCCATCTACTCCTCTACAGCCACATCTCCTCTTCTACAGCTCTGTCTACTCCTCTACTGCCCCATCTACTCCTCTACAGCCACATCTCCTCTTCTACAGCTCTTTCTACTCCTCTACTGCCCCATCTACTCCTCTACAGCCACATCTCCTCTTCTACAGCTCTGTCTACTCCTCTACTGCCCCATCTACTTCTCTACTGCCACATCTACTCCTCTACTGCCACATCTCCTCTTCTACAGCTCTGTCTACTCCTCTACTGCCCCATCTACTCCTCTACTGCCCCATCTACTCCTCTACTGCCACATCTCCTCTTCTACAGCTCTGTCTACTCCTCTACTGCCACATCTACTCCTCTACTGCCACATCTACTCCTTTACTGCTCCATCTACTCCGCTACTGCCCCATCTACTCTTCTACTCCCCCATCTACTCCTCTACTGCCACATCTACTCCTCTACTGCCACATCTCCTCTTCTACAGCTCTGTCTACTCCTCTACTGCCCCATCTACTCCTCTACTGCCACATCTACTCCTCTACTGCCACATCTACTCCTTTACTGCTCCATCTACTCATCTACTGCCCCATCTACTCCTTGACTGCCCCATCTACTCCTCTACTGCCACATCTACTCCTTTACTGCCCCATCTACTCCTCTACTGCCACATTTACTCCTTTACTGATCCATCCACTCATCTACTGCCAGATCTCCTCTTCTACAGCTCTTTCTACTCCTCTACTGCCATATCTACTCCTTTACTGATCCATCCACTCCTCTACTGCCAGGTCTCCTCTTCTGCAGCTCTGTCTACTCCTCTACTGCCCCATCTACTCCTCTACTGCCACATCTACTCCTTTACTGATCCATATACTCCTGTACTGCCACATCTCCTCTCCTACAGCTCTGTCTACTCCTCTAATGCCCCATCTACTCCTCTACTGCCACATCTCCTCTTCTACTCTGTAAAAAATGTCCGTAGATTTTACGGTGAAAAACTGTCAAACCATGACAGTTTACCACGGTAAATGGAAAATAGGTTAAACACAGTTTATTTAACGGTGAAATGGCGTAAATAAAAACACCAGCCAAAATGCTAATTTTTACATATTTTTCCCGCAAATAATACATGATTTCAATGTAACATATATGTGCACTGTGTTTGTAACAAATATATTCCGTAATATGCATATACCAGCAAAAACCATAATTTTTGCATTCAATTTCTGTAAATAATGCATTTTGTCACTTATAAATATATGTATGGATCATTATGTTGACATGATAAAAATAAAGTAACCTGATTTCCTAACCCAGTTAACAGTGAAACTATTTCATGCATGATCAAATTGAAAACATTTGCTTGGAAAATTTACTTTGCAATGAAATGGTACATTTCATGATCAATCATTACTTGGGATTTTGGAGGAAACTGATTGGTGTACATACACTGTAAAAAATCTTGTCAAATTTACGGTGAAAAACTGGCAGCTGTGGTTGCCATTTTTTCACCGTAAAAAATACAGTGATCTTGTACATGCACTGTAAAAAAAAAAAAAAAAAAACGTTAAATTTACGGTAAAAAATTGGCAGCTGTGGTTGCCAGGATTTTACCGTCAAATATACGGTCAGACTGTATGATAAATTACGGTATGCATGTTCGACCACCGTGAATTTTAGGTTCAAGAACCATTCTACTGCCCCAATCTACTCATCTACTGCCCCATGTACTCCTCTACTGCTCAATCCCCTGCTCTACTGCCCCATCTACACCATCTACAGACCAGTCCACTCCTCATATTCCTTACCTCCGACTATAATTACACATCTCCTCCCCTACTACCCCATCTACACTGCTATTACCACAACAATTCTTCTGCGGTCTTGTTAATTCTACTACTGGTCAATCTCACTAGCTATTGCCCCAACTCATCCTCTACTGCTGTTTTCTGATCTACTACCCCATCTGCTCATCTACTGCCCAAGCCCCAACTTCACTGCCCAATCTAAGCCTCTACAGCCCCATCTATGCCTGCACTGCCTCATCTACAACTCTATCTGTATTCTCTACTGCCCCACACTGCCCCATCTATGCCTCTACTGCCCCTTCTCTTCCATTACTGCCCCATCTATGCTTCTACTGCCCCAAATCTCTACTGCCCCACAGCTACCACTACTGCCCCATCTATGCCTCTACTGCCCCCAATCTCAACTGCACCATCTCTACCATTACTATCCCATCTATGCCTCTACTATCCCATCTACAACTCTGTCTGTATCCTCAACTACCCCACAGCTACCACTACTGCCCCATCTATGCCTCTACTGCCCCATGTCCACCACTACTGCCCCATCTATGTCTCTACTGACTCATATATACCTCTACTGCCCCATCTCTTCATCTACTGCTCCATATCTTGCTTAGTTCCACCAACCTACAGTGATTCTTATTGTAGAAAGAAGAAATATTGAAGAAATTGTTATTGCACTTATGTTTGCAGCTCTTTTCTCTCCATTAGAAGTCAATGAGATTGTGAGTCTGTTCTGTATAGTAAATGTTGTCTGTGGTAACTGACTGTACATGACAGATGTGGATAGAGATGAAAAATGCTAGAGTACTCCTTTAAACCCCCACACAAGGACATACAGCAGAGTCAGCAAAAGCTATCCACCATTTGATTTTCTCTCTCTCTCTCTCTCTCTCTCTCTCTCTCTCTCTCTCTCTCTCTCTCTCTCTCTCTCTCTTCCATTCATCAGCTCTGGCTGTGTTACTCTCCTCCTGTTCAGCCCTGGTTTGGTTCAAACAGCTGAACCCTGATTTGTCCATATGGCAAAACCCAATCCACAACAGCCTGCCAAATACACACACACACACACACACAAACACACACACAGCTCACACTGGGCTCACCTTGCAGCCAAACATTAACGAAAGAGTCCTGTTGCTGCATATTAGTTTACACTGGCACATCACCGGAGAAAAACACTTCATGTTCTTCAGGTTCCTCCACGGTGGAGACATCATCATATCCACAGCCATAGGAGACGAGTCCAGATCCAGAGAGGCTCCAGATTACACCGCAAGGTTACTTACACACATACACACACACACACACACACACCAACCTCTGCTCTTCCTTAAAGGGGAAATGTCCTGAGGGCAAAAGAACCATCCAGATCGGTGGTGTTGGCCCAGACAGTGCTGGGTAAAAATCCCTGTGAAAGTGTGTGTATGTGTGTACGGTGCTATGCAATCCCTCCCCCTCTCTTACTCTCTTCCTCTCTCTACCCACTCGCTCTCCCATTCACACACTACGTTAAAGAAGGAGACTAAACCATAAGGCACTCAGTGTGAAGGTAACCGAACGGTCCTCAGCAGTTTGAGCAAATACTATCTGTGACTGTAAACTCAACTGCTTTATGAATGTGTGTGTGTGTGTGTGTGTGTGTGTGTGTGTGTGTGCGCGCGCGTGCGCGCATGCATGTGCTTGTATTCTGCACCCTCTGGTGGCCAAACTGCAGAGGAGCTCTCCATGGTACTGAAAGACAAGCTCAAAATTTTGAAAAACAAATTGATTAAACAAATTTTTGATTGATCTAAAAATATGAATTCTGAGCACGTTTACATTGTAATTGTGATGTTATTCGGAGTGAGTGATGATTGATAAATCAGGACTTGACTGGATGGTTACGTAAGATGTTTTAGAGATGGATAAAGTCACTACAGATTATGGAGTATACTTAACATGGCTGAGAGCACAAATCAACAATGTAAAAATATATTTTTAAGATATTTAATTATATTTTAATAAGCAGTTTAATTGGAATTTGTGTAAAAGAATGACTTTAAAGGCTCTAACTCAAGGATTTTCCACCTCATGACCCACCTGTTAACTCAAAACCAATACTCCATCACCTTTGCTCCAAGAGTAGAGGGTTTTGTGTTGAGATGTTTTGATTTGTATATGATTTCCAGGTGATCTATTACTTATAAGCAAAATGGTCCCAATGCCTAACACACTGTCCTATTTTAGGTGGCTACAGGTTTACAGTAGGGGATACCCAGTAAAACAGGTCACTATCTTGTTTATTCTAGTTTCAGATTATTACTGGTACAGTTCTCTAAATAAGATGAAAGTTAATACAGTAAAAAGTACAATATCAATAGGACCCAGCACATTCATGGGTAATTTTCCATAATTTAATGGACATAGCTTCACAAATTTCACAAAAATTAGATTAGATACAGTAGATTAGTGTTATACTGTACAGCAGTTGATAATAAAACTTTTTTGTACATTATGAGTGCAGTCTTGAACCCGTCCAACATCGTTCTCACAGTTTAATTCATACAAAGCCTTTCTACATTACAATGTACTTTAAAGCAATCAGTAGAGAAACATGCTGGGTCCACGAGTCCCTCCACTTGTCCAATAGTGTTATTATCTGTGACTGAACATCTGTATCAGGAAGTCTAGTAGCTACGATGTAACATAACATTTCAGTGAGACATGGTTCACTCAACCTGGGAAAATAGTGCATGAGTTCAGCTTTGGAGTCAACATTTCAGAGCTCTTGAGCGCCACCTTGTCTAATGTTTCCTTGTCACAACTGAACATTTTAAAGCAAAATAAAAAATAATAATGACATATAACCTGGGCAAAGGCTCATGGCATTAAATACTGTATGTTTTATTGTTTCAAATGCATTAAATACAGACAAAGTAATAGTAAGAAAATATTTTAAAGTGTTTCCAGTAGACCTGAAGTCTAACTTATTTGAACTAAAATCAGCACATTTGGCACAAGGTGGCAAAAGCTATAGCATATTAAGACTATAAGTTCTGAAAATGAATGGATACTCAAAGCACTCCCTGGTGTTCCTCAGCATACCATAACAGTGGAACGAACCATTCAGGGTTAGGGTTAGGAGCCACACAGCAACAGCCTAGCAACAATGTAGCAACTGTTTAGCAACCACATAGCAACAGCGCAGCAACCATATAGTAACCATGTAACAGTCTAGCAACCACAAAAAGGCAGCCTTTCAACCACAGAGCAACCACATAGCAACAGCCTAGCAACCCCTTAGCAACGACATGGCAACAATTCTGTAACATCAAAGCAAACACTTAGCAACCGTGTAGCAGCAGCCAAGAATCCACTTAGCAGCAGCATAGCAACCACTTTGCCACCACGCAACAACAGCCTAGAAACCATATAACTACAGCCTGGCAAAAACTTAGCAACCACATAGCAACAGCCTAATAACCATTTAGCAATGACATAGCAACCATGTAACAGCCTAGCAACCACAAAGCAGCAGCCTAGCAACCACATAGCAACAGCCTAGCAACCCCTTTGCAATGACATAGCAATGCCTATTGCAACATCACAGCAAACACTTAGCAATTGTGTAGAAGCAGCTTAGCAACCACTTAGCAACCACAAAACAACAGCCTAGCTATTACATATCAACAGCATAGCAACCACATAGCACAGCCTAGCAAACACTTAGCAACCACATAGTAGTAGCCTAGCATCTACTGAGCAACAACATATCAAGTGTCTGTTTATTATTCTTCCCATATAATAATAAAGACACAAGCAATCTTTAGACAGTTTGCTTGAGGAATTTGAATCTTAGATTAAACTCTGAAAAGTGGGTTTTTAAGATATTTCACAATAATGCCAGAATGTCTAAATAATTTCTGAGTTAAACTTCAACAGCTCAAGACACTACATTGATAGGAAAGGTATTTTGGTACATGCACATTGGTGTTGTTCAAAAGTCCAGCAATTTTGGTGGAATATTCATGAGCATTTATTAAAAATAATAGAAATTTCATTTCCTTCTGTCCCAGGCTTTATTCTCAGAGACCCTGATGTTAGCTCATTGTCATAAGTCCATAGCAGATTGGATTATGATAGGAAGACGAGTCGTGCTTAAGGGGGTGGAAATCATCATTGGCACCTTCTGTACAAGAATGGCTTAAAATGCTGGCAAAAGTTGCAGCACATGAAAAGATGTCCTTTAGAACATGCGAGAGTATGGATAAACATGATTAAAAATTGGAAAAATACTTATATAGGTATATAGGGAGATTAGGGGGAACCCTTACTGGGTTATAATTAACTTTATTTATATGTCAATGTCATTTCTTGCTAGTTCTCTTTTTCCTTGAGTAGATATGTTGACTATGATTTGTAAGGTGTAAATGTTACTATAGTCTGTAAACAGTAAAATAACTATGATGCTTATTGGAACAAGGCTTTCTAATGCACAGGTTAACATCATGAAGGTATAAGATCTAATATATCTGATGAAGCTCTACTGCTTGTTTAATCATGTGAATGTATGTTTTTTGAGTCTTTTGAGGGTGTATCTAGAACAATCTTGTGATTGATAATCATAAAAACATTGATTAGATTAGATAAGATTTGATTTTATTCTTGAGCTGGTGAGACTGTATTAACAGCTGGAGCTTCAGGCCACTCTACAGATCACACACATGGTGGAGCGAGAGAGCCAGGTGGGTGTGAGGGAGAGAAAGAGAGAGAGCCGTTATTTATTGTGCATTCATCTCAGGACCGACTGCGGCGCCCCCTCAAGGTGACGTCAGTGTTTTAAAGAACATGCGACCTGAACGAGAGGAAAACAAACCTTCCTTCTAATCTGTACACTAGAGTTGGGTGATGTCTACCTAAACAGTATATAAAGATGTCTAGAGGAAAACATCACCATGGACATTAACATAATGTTGTAGTAGTAGTCTTACAAAGGTTTTAAACATGTTATATACTTTATTTTATAGTTCTTTAAGATTAATTAAAAATATTCCTATTTTTGAACATTTGTATCCATGGTCCTTAGTAAAGGTCCCTTCGGGTGTTACTGGCTTTTATTTTGGGGAAAAAAGGGCAAAAATGTTAATGTAATATGTTTTTTGATACCATGCAAAGTGAAATGGAAAGTGCTAATGTGCCTGCACATCACATTTAACGCATCCATGCAGTGAAACATACATATACACACACACTAGGGGGCAGTGAGCACACCTGTATGAATTGGTGGGAAGTCCCCATCCATGGCGCCCAGGGAGCAGTTGGGGGTTTAGTGGCTTGCTCAAGGGTACTTCAGTCATGTCCTGCCAGGGGATCAAACCAGCGACCTTCCAGTCACAAGACCAGGTAAATGGAAGCCCCCAATGGCTGCCCTCACGTAGATGCTCAACTTACATTTAATGTACAATCAGCTAATTGTCTATTAGAGTCAACTTAATTTCCAGTCACTATAGCCTGACCCTAACCCTAATCCCTAAATATAACCTGAACGCAAATAGTTTGCAAATAATGTGTGCAAATATTGTGATTATAATGAGATTATCTACAGGTTTATCAAGCTAGCCTGTTAGCACCATGACCACTTCAATGAACAGTGCTCCACACTGACCAATAAATAAGAAGAATACAATAAAATAGAAATTATATCTATTATATATTAAATAGGGGTGGAGCTTCAAGACTGGCTAAACCTTATAATGTCTGTTACCATCAATGATAGCCTAACTTACACATACAAATACACTTAAATACAGTAAAAAGTCACTTCTGAATAGATTGAGGATGATCTCCTCAGCAATTCCACCAACAGCACACTTTATTTAACTATAGTTATAATTATAGTCTTATAGTCATATATTATAGTCTTAAAGATGATACTGTTTTAGGTATGCTAATGTTCTTTAGTCCATGTTTAGAGATTACAGTGTATCATACAGTATCAGAAACCACATAATCAATACTACTAGAGATTACTGAACATCTCAACACAGTCTGAGGTCAGTATGTAATAATTTAGGCCTGCAGTTAGTATCATACTAACTGCTGGGCAATAAGATTCCATTATGTAGCTACATTAGCCTTAAAGCTCCAGTGTATGAAGAAGCAATTTTAGCATGCCAAGCATATCTCATCAATCATGTTACACTAACTAAATGAGACTAAAAAGTCAAATGTAACCATTGGTCTCTTCAAACAAAGCCAGACTCTGGTCTTCTCTGTGGTTCTTTGTGGATGTGACAAATGGGCAGTAATCAAAAAAGGTGAAATGTTTGAGAGAGACTTGGAAAAATAAAGGAATCCTGGACCAAATCAAAGGTCAGCTTTCACTAGAAGCCCAGATAACCTCACTGAAGATCTCTTATTTTGGACACATGATGAGAAGAACCAGTTCACTTGAGAAGACAGTTCTGATGGAACAGTTAAAGAGGAAGAGGAACAGCAACAAGATGGATGGATATCATGAACGACTCAAACAGAAGACAGGGTGATGAGGACACACTACCCATATGGTCACCAGGAGTCAGAATTGACTTGACAAGGCTTAATAATAATAAAGCTTCTACCTTTAACTGCACATGTTCAGTGACGTCATGCTCCACATTTCTAGGCTCCTGTGCTGGAACTGAGAGTGTTTGCTTACACAGCGGAAGTGGTGGGAGTTGTGTGTGTCAGTTTTGTGCGTGGGTTCACTCGTGTGTGTGTGTGTGTGCGTCTGCGCGAGTGTATTGGTAGAGATGACCACATGGTTTCCATGGATATACTGTACGTGTTCAAAGATGGAGCTTCGACCTTGGCCATGGATACAGAGCAGTGTGGAGGCATCGCGTACACCCACATACACAGTCTGTCCAAAAGTATACAGACACTCTATTTTAAGGTGTATAATTGCCATATAAAAGCACAGAATAGCCAACCATGATATTATATAGACCCCCAGCATTAGGCTGTTGAGCTCTCTAGAGTTTGGGATGAGTTGGAGTGTCTAGAACCTGTCATCACTAATGCCCCACAGGCTGAATCCCAGCAATGCTCAATACTGGTAGAGGCTGTTACTGCAGCAAATGAGGACAAACCTTCTATTAATACTCTTGATGTAGAAGAAATGTTAGGCCAATGTTGTGGACAGATAGTCCAGATTCATAAAGAGTCTATATAAAGCAGAGGGAGTATTCTGTAAGAGAGCTTATTCTCTGACTCATGCAAGATAGATAATCCATAGAATTATTCCAGGCAACCCAGATTGAAATATCATGGACAATTACTTATAAGTTAGTTGTTTATTAACCAATTTCAAATGACCTGTTTATGTGATGAGTGTGGTGGACACACTAAGGGGAGGTATTCTCCATTATATGCCATCATTTTCCATCTAACACCTTTATTCCATACCAAGACCACCACTCTCCAACAAACACCAACATTCCATATGAAACACTATCATTCTCCAGGTCAGTACCATCATTCTCCAAGAAACACCAACATTCTCTGGGAAATATAAATTTAATAAACACTGTTATCCCTGAACAAAATCCATCACTCTCCAACTAACTCCACCATTCCCTACCACGTACCACTATTCCCTACCAAACAACATCATTCTCCAACACCACCATTCCCTAAGAAATACCACCATTCCCTACCCAATAACATCATTCACTGACAAACACTACCATTTTGTAACAAATGCCACAATTCACTGCTAAGTACCACTATTTCCTACCAATCACCATCATTCTCCAACACCATCATTCCCTACCAAATATTATAATTCACTACAATACTACTATTCCCTACTTTCAAACACTATCATTCTCCAACACACACCACCATTCCCTACCAAATATCACCATTCCCTAACACCATAATTGTCCAACACCACCATTCCCTATGAAACACTGCCATTCCTTACCAAGCATCGCCATTCTCCTACTAACATCAGAATGTGATCATTCCTTTACCCACACCACCATCAAAAAGTACTATCTTTCCATATCAGCACCACCATTCCCTGCCAAACTCCATCATTCTCAAACATACACCACCATTCCATATCAAACACCATCATTCACCAACAAATGCTACCATTCCTTGCCAAATTTCAACATTATCTATCAAACACCACCATTCCATACCAAACACCATAATTCTCCAACAAACACCACCATGCCATCATTCACCAACACCAGCATTCTCCAACACATTTTACCTTTCCATATCAACACCACCATTCCTTACCAAGCACCATAATTTTCCAACAAACACTACCATTACATATCAACGCCATCATTCTCCTCCAAACATCACCATTCTATACTAAATATTACTAAACTCTCAGTATTTATCTAAAGAGCCCAGTTGTTTCTGTAAAAATACATCAAAACATCTCTCAACCTAGTCAAGCCTCATCCACAGCTAATAACCCCTGCAGGAAAAAATAATTAAATAACTAATATGTAAAAACACTTAATAGAGCATTCATAGAATGTCACATTTAAAACATTTTTCATTAGCAGAGAAGAACATTATTACAATGTTTTCTCCATTTAGAGACTCTTTACATACAGTTAGCCACAGTTCTAAGAGTGTTCCCATTCACTGTTAGCCACGTTTGCTGTTCAGACTGAGCCGAACCCTTTAATCATCCAAAGAGAGCCTAGAGCATCCAAAGCAGATCAATAAAAAAGAACATAAATACAATCCCTCCTCAATCCTGTAAACAGGCTGTCCAGGGACTCACAGTTACTGCTGTAGGCTATAACACATACAAGAGCACACGTGTGAAATCACACACACACACACACACACACACACACGCACACACACGCACACACACGCACACACACACACACACACGTGATGAAATTTTCATTTCAGAGGTGGGGGACACAACTGGCTTGAGTAGAGGGGGCTTGAATACAAATGAAATGATTAATTATTAATAAATATGAATACCTGATTTAAATATTATTAGTAATTGTTTATTAATAATTATTAGTTAATAATAATAATAATAATAATAATAATAATAATAATAATGTATACATTATTAAATTGAACATGTAATAAATCTGTTTCAGTTGACTCTAGTAGTTTTTCTAGTGTTCTATTGTTACTGTTAATTTCACTGTTCCCTCTGTGGTTTGATTGGTTGTAAAACATAAAATTATCACTTCATTCTGTGCTCTCGGATAAACTCTCTTTAAACCAGCTCTGACAGCATGATGCCATGTGTGGTTGTTTCGGTTGCCACCACCGTTGTCTCTGAAACATCAATACAATCCTGAGAAAAGATAATAAGTAAATAAATAAAGAACGTGATTTTAAAACTAAGGTAAAGCAAAACATAAATATGTTATAAAGCCCTGAATGATCAGTAAATGAAAACAGTAACAAGCATGCACAGCAAAAAGTGTCCATAGGAGGACAAAACACAAAGAAAATTGACATTTTCAGAAATGTTCCTTAAATCTGATCGGCTGAGATGACTGTCCACACTGTTATCTGCAAGTGATCAGATCAGATTTGCCAGTCCGAAGTCTATCTGCTTCAGCTTTTGTGGTAACACTGCAGGCGTCAGTGATGTGGCTTCAGAGTTGCCTGGTTTGCGGTTTTCATGCAAATATGCGGTATTTATTTTAATGGACTCGTGGATCAAATTTCAGAGGTGGCAGGGTGTTTATAAGCTACTTTAAAATGTAACATGACCACCAATAACTCTTATAGTAAAAATATAGTATATATAGTAGTATAGTATAGTAGTGTTGGAGATGCCTTAAGTAAACTTTCTAATATTAGAAGGCCCCAGTGGAATGAAATCTGAAAATATAGGTTAGAGTAAGACTAAAATAAGATTTAAGAGTAATAAAAAGCAATTATGACTTCCTCAAACATCTGTGATTAGACTCTTTAGGGCTGGAGAGTTTTTCAGGACCTGGCAACCTGGGGCACGCTTCTTGGATCTGTCACTCTGTTCTTTGTCGAGTTGTGAGTGATGTGAAAGTCACTTTGAAATCTGATTTGAGCATCCAGAGTGTCCGGACTGAGATCAGATTGTAATCGGATATAGTTTAGATCAAAAATCGGATTTCAAGTGGTTTTTCACAGTCCGGACAACACAAATCAATCTGGATACAATCTAGATAGGCTAAAAATCAGATTCAGGCTTGCTGTCTGAACAGAGCTTTAGTGTCTGGGGCAATCTGTTCTCTCACAGGAGCTCCTCTGTATATTTCAATACAGCACAATTCTGGCTAACTGCTCTTAGATTAAGAATGGCTCTGAGGAATCCACGTCATCATCTTAAGGGACTTTTACTTTATCAGCTCAAGAGAAGTTTGTTAGAGGTTTTGAAGGGATCAAGAGATTGAGTCAACAAAGCTGTAGACTTCAGGAACAGAACTTGTCCTGAAGGCATTCCGATGTGATGCAACTGCCAGCAGAAGCAAGCGCTCTGAGTTACTTCAGCAAGGAAATATCTCCACAATGTAACCTGATCCCACTACTGCACTCAGATAACCAGCAAGATTATCAGCATCAGCATAAGATGAAAGCCATTTTTTATTTAATCATTTTTTACGGTTTAGTGCTGTTCATGCTTGTGAAAGTGGTCATATCAGAATATTATGACCACCACTGGTTTAGAATGCTCAGACCGGCAGATGCCACATGACATTGTGATCCCTGACACTTTCCTCATTGCTCCTGTGTTCACTATAGAAGTTAACTGGTCCAATTGCTCTGTACCACTTCTGAGAGTCTTTGTTACTCTCTGGCATCAATGGCCTATTGGGCACCACTGTTATGCTGTAGGAAGGCTCTCAGTATATGAGAAGTCCATTCTAAGTACATGTACACTACAATGGCTCTACAGCATCCCATAAAGTTAGTCATGTCTGAGATGCTACCACCACCATGTTTCACTAGGTACCCTATTATCATGCCCTTATGGACAACAGTCAGATCACATCCTTTGCCCATTATTGTTTACACTATGCTACAACTGACCAGTGTGCTCACGTATTTATACATGCAGTAAACATGTGACATGTCATGTGACATCCCAGTCCGAGTTCATTCCAAACCAGGGGTGGTCATAATACTCTGAAATGACTTTTCATGGTGTGTTAATGTGTGTTGTAAAAGGTACAAGTGGATACAAGACCTCTACTCATTCATTATGATAGAAAACCACAGAGATTATGAGAAAAGTGCACAGACCTGTCTATAAGGCCAATAAATTAGAACCAATTCAGTCTTTTTGTAATTTTATACCAACCACAAAGAATATCACTTCATATTAGGTGAGTGCATGTGATCAGCTGGAGCAGAAAAAGTGTCACTACATCAGGCCCTGAGTGTCTAGTTTATTAGAAATACCTATGCTCGTCATCCATACAGGTGCTCATTCACACTTGGAGATCACATGACTACACAAGTGTCTCCTGTATATGTGTGTGAAACAGGTGACACACACATAGACTCACAAAAACCAAACACATCCTCAGTCTCTCTCACACAAGCAGCATTTCCCATGATGCACTGCATCAGGGCAAACCCCTCTGCAGCCCTCCGGCTAACAATGAGAGAGAGAGAGAGAGAGAGAGAGAGAGAGTCCCATCTTAGCTGAGTTGGTTTCCATGGTTACATCTGCAGGGGCGGGGATTCCCTAACGATTTGCCGGTACAGCACACACACACACACACACACACACACACACACACACACACACACACACACACACACACACACACACAGTGCATATACAAGCCTGTAATCACTCTCCATTTTAACCTGTTTAGTTATTTTATATATACAGCTCTTACAGAATGAAAGAATGAAACAGGTACAGACGTCCTCGGTGACAGCCCCTGTTTTTGGTGGCCCATAAATTCAAAACACCAGAAAGTCCTGAAAAGATCTGCAGTAGAGCAGATAGGCGATTGTCTTCTTTTGGCCAGCAGATGGCACTATCTACTAACCACTTCTACTACAACTCCAAATACGAAAAAAGTTGGGAAAGTGTGGAAAATGCTAATTAACAAAAACCTGAGGTTTCTTTATTTATAGACAGTATGACCCTAAGACATTTAGTGATTAGTCTGGTCAACTTAATTTCATGTGTTAGCATACTTCCATTGCTGCATTTCAGGCCTGAAACACGTTCCAGAAAATATTGGGATGGTAAAGTATTTAACACTTTGTAATGTTGCCATTCCTTCTCATAAAACTTAAATGACATGTTGGCACTGAGGTACCAAGTGATGAAGTGTTTCAGGTGTTATTTTGTCCCATCCTTCCTGCAAACACTTCTTAATGTGTGCAATAGTATGATTTTAAAACTTTCCACACATACTCTGTTGGGAACAGGTCAGGACTGCAGGTAGGTCAGCCAGGTACCTGTACCCTCTTCTACCACAGTCATGCCTTTGTAATATGTGCAGAATGTGGTTTTGGAAAATTCATTCATGGAAAATCTCTCATCTTGAAGGCAGCATATGCTGCTCATAATTTTCAGTGTGCTTTTCAGAAGTGTAAATGACCATTGTCAAGAGTACTGACACAACCCTATTTCATGACAGACCCTACATTTTGGACTCTTGCTAATAGTCTGGATGGTCTATTTGGCCTTTAGTCTGGAGTACACTGCATCTGTTTTCTTAAAAAAGATCTGGAATAAGGATTAATCTGAGCACAGTATACATTTCCACTGTGTGATGGGCCATCCCAGATGCCTCCAAGCCCAGAGAAGTCAATGATGCATTTTTTTTTTGGAATTTATTACAGGCCTGAAATCCAAAATTGGATGTATATTAACAAATGAGATTAAGTTGCCCATACATTAAATATCTTGTGTTCATACTGACTGCAATGAAATAAATATCAAAGTAAAATTTAAGAAATACAGTTTAATTGTTTGTTTGTTTGTTGCATTCTTCAGATACTTTTTCTGATTTGGACTTGACCCCTACTTGAGTGTAGGACATAATTTGGGGCTTGACCCCTACTTGAGTGTAGGACACGATTTACAAGTAGTGCATCATTTTTTAACTGCATCACTTTTTTAACCATCCATATACAGTGGGGAAAAAAGTATTTGGTCAGCCACTGATTGTGAAAGTTCTCCTACTCAGAAAGACAAGAGAGGTCTGTAATTTTCATCATAGGTACACTTTAGAGAGACAAATGAGAAAAAAAAATCCAGGAAATCACATTGTAGGATTTTTAAAGAATTTATTTGTAAATTATGGTGGAAAATAAGTATTTGGTCAATAACAAAAGTTCAACTCAATACTTTGTAACATGACAATGACAGAGGTTAAATGTTTCCTGTAAGTCTTCACCATGTTTGCACACACTGTAGCTGGTATTTTGGCTCATTCCTCCATGCAAATCTCCTCTACAGCAGTGATGTTTTGG
>BRDA01049420.1:0-10160 GCA_036984385.1 Crenuchus spilurus | reverse complement strand
TCTGCTTTTCTTAACCTTTGTAAGCATTTGTGCTTCACTCAGCTCAGCACCCGACAGATGCACTCTGAGGGGGGTCAACTGAGAGGTGCACAGATGATACCTGAGACCATATCTTGTATCCTTATAAGGGAATAAAGCTATATTAAAGTCACCCCTCCCTGCCCTGTTTGGGGGTATAAAATGTCCAGAGGGGCAGAGCTGGGGCAGAACTTCTTTCCATGCTGAGATCTTTGTTAAACTCTTAATAACACCTTTAAAAACTTACATATTGCTGTCCTCAACCTGATTTTCTACAACAAGACTGCACGAGCACTCAATACAAAGAGTGAACCAGTCCAGCTGAAGCTCTCCACATTGGCTTCCAGAAACACTGTTGTATCCTGCCAAAAACTGATTGGGTTACAAGTAAGAGGGTTTTACTCAGATAAGTTAATTCCACTTCCAGTGACTTACTCCAGAGAGTTTATACTTATATATATATATTATATATAATATAATATATTATATATTCCCACACCAGATACTGCAAAGGTATGGTCACATCTTGAACATATTGCAGATGAGAGAGCCCCTCAGCAGAGCTGTGACATTGGCCTGCTAATAGGCTACAATTGTCCTCAAGCCCTTGTACCAAGACAAGTGGTGCCTGGGGAAGAAAATCAATCCTTCACACAGAGAACAGACTTGGGATGGAGTGTGGTTGGTTATGGTAATTCATGCCTAAACTATGGAGATGCAATTGGAGTAAGCCACCAAGTTATAGTGAAACAAGTGATGCGAAATCTTCTACCTTCTTCAGACCTCACAATTGAAGTGCATTATGTTTGTAGAACACAGATTAAAGAAGTTATCTTACCTGCAGGGGTCATCAAAGTGCTGGAATCTGAATATGCTGAAAGAGCTTCAGAAGATACCCATGTCTCACAAGAAGATTTCAGATTCTTATCAATACTAAAGGAGGGCGTCATACACAAGAGTGATGGTCATTATGAAATGCCTTTGCCATTCAAAAAAGACAGACCTAACTTACCTGATAACAAGGTGTGTGCCATCCATTGTCTTAAGTGTCTGGAATGAAAGCTGAGAAGAAATGAGCCGTATTATAAAGACTACAAAACCTTAATGAATGAGATTATAATCTGTGGAGATGCAGAGAAGGTTTAAGATTACCTTGGGTTCCTTTGGTGGGAGAATGGAAAGCTTGAAGCCCAACCCACCACCTACCAAATGAAAGTTCATCTGTTCAGCACAGCTTCATCACCTGGCTGTGCTAATTATGGACTTAAGTACATTGCCACTGTAGGACAAGGGCACTTCCGTGATGAAACAATCAAGTTTATACAGTGGAACTTCTATGTTGATGATGGCTTGTTAAGTATAGCTTTCACAAGTGAAGCAATCCAGCTGGTGAAAGAATCAAGAGAGCTTTGCAGCACAGGCAAGCTCCAGCTGCACAAGTTCATCTCAAATAGTAAAGAAGTCCTTGCTACTATCCCCAAGGAAGAATGTGTTGAAGCTGCTACAGACAAAGACATGGCACTGGGTGAAATGCAGATGGAAAGAGCCCTCGCTGTGCAGTGGTGTGTGGCATCTGATGAGTTTGGTTTCAAGGTAGTCATTAAAGAAAATCCACTTACCCGAAGAAGAGTCTTGTCCACAGTTGCTTCAGTTTATGATCCTCTCGGATTTGTGGCACCCTTCATTCTGTTTGGGAAGCAGATTCTACAACAAATGTGTCGAGACAAGCTCAGCTGGGATGATGCCTTACCTGTTGACCTGCAACCTCAGTGGGAGCATTGGCTCCTAGATCTACAAGGCTGGCTGATGTAAAGATCCCAAGATGCTATGTTCCATCAAGTTTCAAGGCACAGTACTATGAGCTTCACCATTTCTCAGATGCCAGCGTGTTGGGTTATGGTGCGTGCTCATATCTCAGAGCTGTCAGTGAATCTGGTGAAGTTCACTGTTTTTTAGTAATGGGGAAGGCAAGAGTTGCCCCTACTAAGGTTATTACCATACCAAGACTTGAATTGTCTGCAGCAGTGGTAGCTGTGTGCATCAGTGACATGTTGAAGAAAGAACTGGAAGTGGAGATTATCCAAGAATTCTTCTGGACTGATTCCATGGTTGTCCTAGGCTATATTAATAACGAAGCCAGGAGATTTCATGTGTTTATAGCAAATCGGGTGGAACGCATCAAGCAAAGTACAGAATCTTTGCAATGGAGATATGTGACTTCTGAAGACAATCCAGCAGACCATGCTTCAAGAGGTCTTATAGTAGAACAGCTTATCTCCTCTAATTGGTTCACTGGCTCAAACTTTCTTTGGCAGAAGGAATTACCAAGTGGAGAATTCAAGATGAAAGAAATCTCAAATAATGATCCTGAAATAAAAAGGTCCCAGGTGTACAACATCCAGACGGAAGAGTCAAAGTTACTGTTAGATCATCTGCACAAGTTTTCTGACTGGTCAAGAATGGTAAAAGCTATCGCAAGACTCAAGAGATATATAAAAGAAATTAATGGTCTCCAGCCAAGGTCCTGTGAAGTCACCAGTTTAGAAGAAAGAAGGGATGCAGAGCTGACCATAATCAAGATGGTTCAAGAAGTAAGCTTCTCAAAGGAGACACAAGTTAAGGACAAGCTGTATAGATTATGTCCGTTTCTTGACAAGCAAGGTATACTTAGAGTGGGAGGTCGCTTATTCCATGCTGCTCTACATCCATACGTCAAACATCCAGCAGTTCTTCCAAAGAAAGGTCATGTGTTGGCATTACTTATCAAGCACTATCATGAGAAAGTGTTGCATCAGGGACGATGACAATAATTGAACTCTGTTCCAATGGTATATGGATGTTAAGCTGCTGCAAAGCAGTATCATCACATATCTATAAGTGCATCACATGCAAGAAATTCAGAAGAAGCTTAGAGCAGCAAAGAATGGCAGACCTTCCAGAAGACAGGATGGAGACCACCCCTCCATTCATCTACTGTGGAATTGATTGTTTTGTACCATTTTACATTAAAGAAGGAAGAAAGGAGATAAAGCGGTATGGGTTGTTACTTACCTGTATGTGTTCTAGAGCGGTGCACATTGAGATGCTTGATGATCTGACCACAGATGCTTTCATCAATGCTCTACACTCATTCATTGCCATTTGTGGAAATGTACGCAAGATAAGATGTGATCAAGGGACAAACTTTGTTGGAGTGAGGCATGAGCTCGCTGAAGCATTGAAAGAGATGAATCAGGAAGAACTCGGAGAACTTGGATGTGAATTCATTATGAACACTCCAGCCTCAAGTCATATGGGCGGAGTATGGGAAAGATAAATTCGTACAATCAGAAGTGTCTTGTCCACAATTCTGGAACAGTCAGCTTCACACCTTAACTGTTCCTCACTACGAACATTCCTGTATGAAGTCATGGCAATTGTCAACAGTAGACCTCTGACCACTGATTATCTTAATGACTCATCCAGCCCAGAGCCTCTTACTCCAAATCACATCTTAACAATGAAGTCAATGATTCTTGCTCCACCCCCAGGAAGATTCTTTTTTTTTTTTGTTATTTTATTTTCTTTTGGGCCATTTGAGGTTAAACTAAGAAAGTGAAAGTAAATAACTCCAGCATTTATTTTCTCTATATATGTGTTTTGCTTGTTTATTATATATACTGCCCTATTGTGTAAATTTTTGGAGGCATAATTTTATTTATTAGCTTATTAGTGGTGGTTAACTCAGGGTTGGGTTTAATAGTGTACCATTATTGAAATGTAAACCCCTTAAATTTAATTGGGCGCCTTTAGGGAGGTGTTACATGCAGAAAAATAAAAAGATTAAGTGGCTAACTACAGTAAACTTTGAGTCAAGCTTTATGGACAAGCTGGACCAGTGAGCTCTGACACTTATAACCTTGGCCCAGTCAAAGGGAGGAGTGGCTGGCCTGAAGATCAGGTGCATTAAGGACAAGCTTCTTGAGGTATACATATGAACTAAAATAATTTTTTTCTATATTGAGGAAGATTTGTTGGTGAGATCAGTACAGTTAGTCATAAGTTTAGCCACAACCATTCATCTGAAATAATTTGTGCTTGTATGCCATGTTAGTGGACTTAGTTGTCCTGAGTGATAAAGGATTGGGCAGCAGAGAAAGTTTAGCCCCATAAATTATATTTATTTATATATTTCATTCCTTGTCACAGCTGGTGTAACTGGTTAAGGTTTGTCTACACAAGTTAACAGTTTCAAGGCAATACTACCAAATACTAACTTAACTAATGTAAACTTCAGAACCACTGGCAATGTGACGATTAAAATGTCTCTAAAATTGTTCTGATATTTTACAATTTTCTAATATAGTAGTGATCATACTCACCTAAAAAGGGGATGTCAGTAATTTAAATAAGGCTTCCCTCCTTCTCTGTGGAACCTGATGGTCTTTGGCTAGTTGTTGGTCTTGGTGGTACTAATGGCCATGGTTATACTGTCACTGATCGCCTTAAGCACCTGGTCGTGGCACCAGCAACAGCACCCTTCTCTAAGGGTTTTTGGACAGCTGCTAAGGAGGTGTTCCAGGGATCCTCATCCTGGACACCTGGAGCAAAATGGTGTTTCTGTTTTGCTCCAGACATGGAGGGTGGCTGGGCTTGGTAGGACATCATACATGGCCTGAACTAAGAACCTGATGTTATGGGCGTCTGCTTTCCAGATGTTGGACCAGGTGATCTTCCATTGCAGAACATTCTCCCATTTAGTCCATGCACCTTGTTGCCCCATACCCAGCATTCTGCTTGCTCGTTCTTCCTCCATGCCTGCCCACACTTCCTCCTGAATAAGATGTTGCCGCTCTTTTCCCTAGGCCTTGTCCACTCTGGTTGCAGGGAAATAGCCAACCCCTGCATGCCCTGAGGCTATAGACCCCACCAGTGCTTTCTTCCTCAGACGTGACTCTGCCACCTCCACAGCTTTGTATGCCCTCCATCTCCAGCCTGTTCACACCTGAATGCCTGCTGATGCCACCTTTACATACTTTGATTCTCTATACTGCAGTACTTCCTGTGTTCTAGTAATCATGAACTCTTTAGTGTTGGGTGCTGCACTATGTTGCTACTGCCATACAGGCCAAACTGCAGGGCAGGCAGGCTAAGCCATCTTTGCAGGTAGCTGCTGATTTTTCTCTCCATGGCCTCGACTGTTATGTGTACTGTGTACACCAGCAAAGGTCACAGGATCCGGGGCAAGATGGAATGCTGGTAAATCCAGGTCCCTGGACCTAACCTCTCTGGCAAACCTGACTTGTCAACACACTTCAGCCAGTCATCGAGCTCATTGTTGGTTCTCTGGATGGATGCAGTATCTTTGAGGCTGCAATCAAAGTGCTTCCCAAGTCTCTTAATTGGCTGCTCTATGCTGGAAGGGATGGTGGCTCCAGCCAGAGAAAAGTGGAACTTATCCACAACTTTCCCCTTCTTGAGCACTACCGACCTTGGTTTTGCTGGCTTAAAGCTCATCCTGGCCCATGTGATGAGCTTCTCTAGGCCTTGGAGGATCCATCTACTGCCCGGGACTGATGTAGTGGTGACAGTTAAAAGCAGCCTTCCTTCTCCACCTCTTTAGCCGCTTGTCCTCTTCCTCGATCTCCTTCAGTTCCTCCAGTGCGTCTTCTGCTTTGAGGAGCCGGTGGATGTAAGGATCCCACAGCAGGTCTTCCTCTTGACCGTCAGAGAAGTGCTCGTCGACACGCTTCTCTTTGCTTGCGACCATGAGTGCTCCTGCTCTGATCTGGCTTTCATCCTGCAACTCCTCTCTGCCCATCTCTCTCCGCCCATGTTTAGCCTGTGACTGGCCTCTCTCCCTCTCCCCAGAAGTTGCCACAGGCTTTATATTGCCACCCCAAAAAATTTCTTGGGGTTTTGAGTAGTGCTGTGGGTCCTTCTGACCCGAGCGGAGAAGCAACTTGACTGCACATAGGTGGGGGATGGATAGGGTTGGAGTGTTCTCCATAAGCAGCTTTCTAGCCTCCTTAATTCAGATCTGGTTTCTGGAGAACTGGTCTATGAGCTCCCGGATCATCTCCAGCTGATGTTTAATTACGGCCTCCATTCCTGCTGCATCCATGTTTAGGTTGGTCTTTATGTCAGGCTCCAGGCTGGTTAAGGGAATAAAGGACGCCATCGCAGGAATTCCAGTGTAGAGTTTTAATAAGTGCAGGAGCAGACCACAAACAATACATGAACTGATACGGAGAACTACCTAAACAAAAAGACCAATGAGGCCACTCTAGACACACACAGAGGGGAATATATACACATAAACAAATTAACAACAAATGAGAACAATCAACAGTGGGGCTAGACAAGACAAAGCCTTAAAGGAACAGTACATCAAAACATGACATTCAGGACAGTGCATGACAGCAAGATACATACAAAATGAAAAAATAAATTTATGCAAATGTTTTATCATGGAAAAAAACATAAATTTCTATGAGGAATCTATTTATATTTTCATACATAAAAATTATTTGAGCTGTTTTTGCTTTTCCACATCTATTTAATTTATGTCATTGTTGAACTGACCTTATTTTTTGTCTTAAGCTAAGCAGCAAAAAAAGAAAAATGGTCGGCCATTTTAGGAGCTGTAAGAGCCGGCTCTTTTTAGCAAACTGAGTCATAAAAGTTCATAACTAGTTTGAGACCAATGAAAGAATTGCCTGAATTGCTAAGATACATCTGAACATAGAAAGATTTTAAAAAGGCATCTACTGAGGGCAATTATAGTCCCCTGGACAATGTTTCTATGAGTGTAAGACCTTTTATTTTATAAGTGCAATATTCAAGCTTCTTCCACATCCCCTTCCCCAGGGTGTCCCTTATTTCAAGATCTGAAACCCTAGTTAGATGTAACCTTTCTGTAGTTTTAGCTTGAACATTTTTACAGCCTAAACTTTAGTTGCAACAGTAATGTTTGCTCCAAAGCTGATAATAATAGTGTTGTCTTTCATTCTTTTGAGAATCAATGAAAATGACCGTTTGAATAGGTTATGATTCTTGTGTTTGTTGGTTATCTTATACTCCTTCACTTTTTATTAAGAAGTTTGCCAAATAGGGAACTGTCAAGAACTTCCCTGAATGTAGAAGGAAGAGGGAAATTGATGAGAGAAGTATTCAAAGGTTGGTGCAAATGATAAAAAACATGTTAAATATCCCAAGACCTTAAGGCCAATCTGGAACAGTCTTAGTTCATGGTTTGAATAAGTACCCTATGCTGCGCACTAAACCAAGCAAAGCTTTATGGGTGAAGACCAAGGAAGAAACTATTGCTGAAGAAAATACATGAAAAATAATGATTCATAAATGCCAAAAAGTACCTGGACACCACAATCCTTCTGGGAAAATATGGTGTTCCCAAGCCAGCTGAGAGATATAATTTCTCCAGCATGTCCTAGGTCTTCCCCAGGGTCTCCTCCCAACTGGACATGAACAGGAGGCATCCTTACCAGGTGCCTGAACCACATCAACTGGCTCCTCTAGACATGGAATCCTGAGGTCACCGAACTGGACACCTTCCACCACTTGGCTATGCCAAGAAATTCTATCCATAAAAATTATGAACAGAATTGGTGACAAAGGGCAGCCCTGGTGGAGTCCAACCTCAACTGGGAACCAGTCTGACTTACTGCCGGCAATGCGGACCAAGCTCCTACTTTGTTTGTATAGGGACTGAATAGCCCTTAGCAAACAACCTCGTATCCCATACTTACGGAGCACCCCCCACAGATTACCCCGAGGGACACAGTCGAATGCCTTCTCCAAATCTACAAAGCACATGTAGATTGGTTGAGCAAACTCCCATGAACCCTCTAGGACCCTATCAAGGGTAAAGAGCTGGTCAAGTGATCCACGACTGGGACAGAAGCCCCACTGTTCCTCTTGAATCCGATATTCGACTATCAGTTGGACTCTCTTCTCCAGTACCCCTGAATAGACTTTACTGGGGAGGCTGAGAAGTGTGATCCCCCTGTAGTTGGAACACAACCTCCGGTCCCCTTTCTTGAAAATAGGGACCACCACACCCATCTGCCAATCCAGGGGCACTGCACCCGATGTCCATGAGTTGTTGCAAAGATGTGTCAACCAAGAAAGACCTGAAACATCCAGAGCCTTGAGAAACCCAGGGCAGATCTCATCCACCCCCAGGGCCTTGCCACAGAGGAGTTTTTTGACTACCATGGCCACTCCATGAGTGAGTCACCCCCAAAGTCCCCAGACTCAGCTTCTTTTCTTGAAGACATGCTGGTGGGATTGAGAAGGTCCTCGAAGTATTCTTTCCAACAACCAATGATGTCCACAGTCGAGGTCAACAACTCTCCACCAGCACTGTAAATTGTGTTGGTGGGAAACTGTTTCCCCATCCTGAGCCGCTTGACCATTTGCCAGAATCTTCAAGGAGCCATCCAATAGTCATTTTCCATGGCCTCACCAAACTCCTCCCACATCCGTGTTTTTGCCTCAGCAACAGATGAAGCTGCAGCTTGCTTGGCCCTTCGGTACTCATCGGCTGCCTCAGGAGTCCCACAAGACAACCAGGCCAAGTAGGACTCTTCCTTGAGTTTAGCAGCCTCCCTTACCCGGGGTGTCCACCACTGGGTATGGGGGTTGCCACCCCGACAAGCACCAAACATCTTGCGGCCACAGCTCCGATCAGCTGCCTCAACAATGGAAGTCCAAAACATAGCCCATTCAGACTCTATGTCCCCTGCCTCCCACGGAATGTGGTCGAAGCTCTGCCGGATGTGGGAGTTGAAAATCTGTCTGACAGGTTCCTCTGGCAAATGTTCCCAGCAAATCCTCACTACACATTTGGGCCTGCCAGGTCTGTCCAGCATCCTCCCCTGCCATCTGATCCAACTCACCACCAGGTGTTCATCGGTTGAGAGCTCTGCCCCTCTCTTCACCCGAGTGTCCAAGACACATGGCCATAAGTCCCATGATATGATTATAAAGTCAATCATTGACTTTTGGCCTAGGGTGTCCTGGTGCCAATGTAACTAAAATTACATTGATTCAGAAATACTTCACAAAACATAATTACATAGTTACATAATCAAACCTTGCAAAATTGTCCTCAGCAACTTCTATAGCTGCATCATTGAGTCCGTTCTGACCAACTACATTACTGTGTGGTATGGCAGTACTACTGCAAAGGGCCACAAACGCCTGCAGAGTGTGGTAAAGACTGCTACAAAAATCATGAGAATTAAACAACCCTCTCTGCAGAGCGTTTACCAATGCAGAGTCCACAGGAGAGACTAGACAGCTGAGCTGATGACTACCTCATCGACTCTAAATGCATTTTGCACTAAACTTCTAATACTTCTCAATTGCACTATATTACGGACTGTTGCAATATAATTAATGTCGGTGACTACTGCACAATGTAAATAGCTCCACTGCATAATATGTATTTAGTGTATTTTTCTTGTTTTCTCTTAGAGCTACATTTTTATTCTTATTTTTATTTTATTCACTATTTTTTTCTTGCACTATGACATCCAGTGTGGACAGCAAAGTAGAAATTTCATTGTACAGGGAAACATGTTTCTTTACTGTGCATATGACAATAAAGCTTTGAATCTTGAATCTTTAAAGTCTGGGGAATATGGAGAAAAAACATTGCTTATAATTACAAACCAGATTCCAAGAAAGTTGGGACACTAAACAAATTGTGAATAAAAACTGAATGCCATGATGTGGAGGTGCCAACATCTAATATTTTATTTGTAATAGAACATAGATGACAGATCAAAAGTTTAATCTGAGTAAATGTAACATTTTAAAAAAGAAATATGTTGATTCAAAATTTCACAGTGTCAACAAACCCCAAAAATGTTGGGACAAGTAGCAATAAGTGGATGGAAAAAGGAAATTGAGCATATAACGAACAGCTGGAAGACCAATTAACACTAATTTGGTCAATTGACAACATGTTTGGGTATAAAAAGAGCTTCTCAGAGTGTTGGTGTCTCTCTACAGCCAAGATGGTAAGAGGATCACCAATTTCACCATTGTTGCACAGATAGTGCAGCAATACCAGAATGGTGTTACCCAGCGTAAAATAGCAAAGACTTTTAAGTTATCATCATCAACTGTGCATA
>BRDA01049418.1:0-13469 GCA_036984385.1 Crenuchus spilurus | reverse complement strand
TGAGAGGTTACATCCTTGACGGACTCCTTGTCTTACGTTGAACCATGCTGATGTGTGATCGGCGGCCCTGACGGCTGCACGCTGCTGACTGTACACATTTCTCAACAGCTGGATCAGGTGTGAGGGAAAACCCATCTCCAGCATGGTTATCCACAATTGGTCATGTTGTACCCATAATTTAATTTAGAAAGATAAAGTGTATTTTATCCAGAAATCCAGAATCTGAAATTATTAGGATATTTCACTTTGAGTAAATTACTATTCAAACAGTATCAACATTAAAACTAAATCAATCAATTATACACACGCACGCACACACACACACGCACGCACGCACACACACACACACACGTGTGCGTCAGTTTATATGTGATGAATATAATATGACAGTTTACCTTTTTGAATTAAATTATGGACACAAATTAACTTTTTCATGATATAGTCATTTTTGGAGTTGCACTACTAAGTAAAAAGTGAGTTTGGTAAAAAATTTAACTGTCATATTTTTTATTCATTATACATAAAATCATATTTCAACTTTTTTTCACTGTTGATCAGTATGGCTTATAAGTAATGAAATCTGACATCCAGAATCACAAATTTATTTGAATATTTTTATCTGGAGTTTGAGTAAATTACTATTTAAACAGTATCAACATTAAAACAAAAAATACTTGAAATATGTCACTTTAAGTGTAATGAATATACAATATATGGCAATTTACCTTTTTTAATTAAATTGTAAACACAAATGGATAATATATTCTAATTTTTGCATATACACTTTTAAGTGTGGTTTTGATGGAAAGTGTAGAATGTGCATTTTATGCTTTTTTCAATGTGCTCTGAGTAAAATTATTACAACATGCTTGTATTAAGACCCATAATAACTGCAACTGTGCAGGGTGGCATGCCTCAGTAGCGTTACTGGCCTCCTATTTTCCCCCGAAGGAATGAATTAGAAAGAAATGCACTGACGCTCTCAGACAATAAGAGTGCAAATGTAGATAATGTTTACAGTCATGGGATTTTGAGTTCTTTCCTAATGGGCTTTAAGGGTGAAGAATTTTAGGTAGTCATCTAATTTTGCCCCACTGAGACAGAGGGACACGTGGAAGTTATCAGTCACTGTGGAGTGAAATGCCTCAGGAAACATCTGTTATGCAACAGCTGGAAGAGTGTTATCTTGGGCATGAGTCCAGCAACACAGATATGCATGGTCCACTCAGCAACTGGTGAGCTTTGATTTGTAGTTTCATGGCCATTAAACGTGAATATTCAACTCAAGTCCTGTTTTTTTTTTATCTAAACCGATCCTGTATCCTTTTAGCTGAATCTTTTTAGCTTATAATGCAGCTCTATACTAGACCCAGATGAAGTATAAAAATATGATGACATATATACAATAAAACAAGCTAATATGATGAAATAAAACAGCAACCATGATAAAATCAAGCAGCTAAAATGATGCAATGTAACAGCAAGGATGAAACAAAAATGCTGATATGATTAAAGAAAAAATGGCTAATATGAAACAAAGAAGTAATGTGATTAAAGGAAAAACGTGGTAATGTGAAACAAAATAGCTAATGCGATTAAACAAAACAGTAAACAGGAAGCAGATATGATGAAATAAAATGGTAAAAATGAAATTAAACAGCTTGCTAACATACACCAGACAAACTGTGGTGGATACTGATTATACTCATCACGTGACTTTCTCATTCTTTCCTCAGTCATTCACTCACACTCTCTTTTTCTCCATCATTCACTCTCTCTCTCTCACTCTATCGCAGTCTCGTTTCCATGGTGACTCCATCCTTGATCACATGATCAGACTGAACACCCCCTCCTCATTTGGTTCCTCAGCCTGCCCTGCTCCTCTTTCCCTTACAAGGCCGCAGGAGGGCTCGTATCCACAATGTTATTCTTAGCTTGAGTTCAGTAAGACAGGCTGATAAGCAGCTAAATGGACCTGAGAATGAAATTTTAAGCAACACTTAAATCATTATCGGAGTCATACTGCCAATGCTAGTTTCAGGATAAAATCAGGATTTAAAGGATAATGATGGTACTCATTGCAGAGGGAAAGTAAATGCATGGTGTGTATGCATCTGAGTGACTATTTGTGTTTGTATTTAGCTCCCTGTGGGGACCTGGGGCATCTCTAGGATGACAGGAAACATGAAAAGGTGAACTGTCTGCTCATCATTAGAAATACTGGTTCAATCCCAAATCAGGAAAAGTTTATTCTGACTTTTATGTCATTGCAGACAGTATGAGCCCAAGATATTTTATAATATGTCTGGTCAGCTTCATTTCATTTTTTTAATATACATCCATTATTGCATCTCAGACCTGCACATTCTACAACTAAATTTTGATGGTAAAAGTATTTACCAGTCCATAATGTTGTAATGTCATTCCTTCTCACAACACTTTACATATGTGTTGGCACCAATGGCACCACACAAATGAAGTGTTTCTTGTTATTTTGTCCCATTCTTCTTATTAAGGTGTGGTACCGTATGGGATTGTTGTCATATTTTTTGTTTGAAAATTCTCCACACATTGTCTTTTGGCCAGGTCAGGACTGCAGGTTAATCCAACACCTGTAACCTCTCTCTTTTGTAATATGTGCAGCATGTGATTTGCATTGTCTTGTTGAAAGATGCATGGATGTCCCTGGAAAAGATGGAACCTTGAAGGTAGCATATGTTGCTCTAAAATGTCAACGTACTTTTCAGAGATGTAAGTTACCTCTGTCAAGGACACATATGCAGCCCCATGCCATGACACACCCTGGCTTTCATTTCTACCAAAAAAGCTCTGGAATACTGATTTGTCTGAGTACAGTACATGTTTGCACTGTGTGATGGTTCAACCCAGGTGCCTTCAAGCCCAGAAAAGTCAACAGCGCTTCTAAACTTGGTTAACATGAGGCTTCTTTTATTTTTGATATAATTTGACTCCCAAAAAGATAGGACACTGTGAAATGTAAATACATTTGCAAATTGCATAGACCCTTATATTATTATATTATGTTGAAAGTGAGGAATTTTATCACTTCATGACAAAATATTACATTATTTAGACCTTGATGGCAGCAACATATCTCAAAAAAAAGTTGGGTCAGGGGCAATAAAAGCCTGGAAAATAAGCTATACTAATAAACAACAGCTAGAGGAGCAATTTGCAACTGAACTCACATGACTGGGTATAAAAAAATAATTTTGAGAAGTTCTTTCAGAAGCAAAGATGGGCAGAGGTTCACCAGTTTGCAGCTGTTCTGTGGTCAGATTAATCAAATGTGAATTTTTCTTTGGAAACTATAGATGCTATGTCCTTCGAACTGAAGAGGAGAGGGACCATCCACCTTGTTTTCAGCACACAGTTCCAAATTCTGCATCTCTGATTGTATGGAATTGGTATTAGTGCCTGTAGCGTGGGCAGCTTACACATCTGGAAAGGCTCCATCAATGCTGAACAGTAAATAGAGGTTTTAGAACAACATACTGTATGCTCCCATTCAGAAATTTCATGCACAGCCTTGCAAGACAATATTAAACCACATACTACATCCATCACAACAACATGGCTTTGCAGAAGAAGAGTCCAGGTGCTGAATTGGCCTGCCTGAAGTCCAGACCACATTTGTCGCATTATGAAACAAAAAATCCAGGAAAGAAGACCCAGGACTATTGAGAAGCTACATCAAACAAGAATAGGACAACATTCCTCTCCCCAAACTCCAGAAACTGGTCTCCTCACTTCCCAGATATTTACAGACTGTTAAATGAAGAGGGGATGCTACACAGTGGTAGACATGACCCTGTCCCACCTTTTTTGAGCCATATTTTTTTCAAGAAATGGTAAAATATCTCACTTTCAACACCTGATATGTGTTTTATTTTCTGTTGTGAACAAAATGTGTTTCTATGAAATTTGCAAAACAGTGCATTCTGTTTTTATTTACATTTATTATTTACATTTAATAGACTTCTAGCTTAATGTGTCTTGAGCAAAGTTCAGTTAGGCAGTTCTTTTGCAGAGTCATGGCTTCTTTGCTCTTATGCCATGCATAATGTTTATATTTGCCATGGTGGTCTCATGAACATTGACATTACCCACGAGAGACCTGTAGGTCTTTAAATGTTACCCTGGAGTTCTTTGTGACTTCCTGGAACATTGGAAACTTGGAAGGATTTTATTCATATTCTATTCAGATATCACTAAATTTCATCCATTTATCATCTGCTTTACAGTGGATTGGTAGAGGCAAATTATTTAGAAATGGATTTGTAACCTTTCCTAATCTGGCATCAATACCACATTGAATCATGCCAGATATCCATAAACCTGTTTGGTGAAAACCACACATAGATAATGAAGTCCCAGGTTAATGTACTACTAAACTCACACCTGATTTCCATCCCATTGACGTTAATTTCCCCTTTAATATTTCAACCTATAACTGTAAATATATTGTTTGGTATAATTAGTTTCATTTGGTTATCATTAGTTATTTGTATTTGAGTTGTATTTGACCTCTTTAACACTTTACTCATTAGTCAGTTTTTTTTTGCAATGAAAGCCGTGCGTTTGTCTTCTGTGTGGATATCATTACCATAACCATATACAGAGATTATGTTCCATTGCTAATAGTGTGTATATTAGCTGAACGTAGATCATCTATAATTAAACAGTTTTTTTTCCCTCCTCAGCTTGATTGCCACCCCCTCCCTTATTAGCCACCCCACCTCTATCTTCTGTAGTAGCCCTGCTGATATAGCAATCTAACGAACAGCATGATTGACAGGCCAAAATTAACAAATGCTGGCAGGGTAACACCTCCTGTCTCATCTCAATAACGTGGATTGACGCATTAAAATTAACGACTTTTCAGAGCCAGCCTGACGTTTGCTTTGGCAGGAGAACCCCTCCTAATCTCCTGACAAGGGGCTTCATTGCCTGTGCTTTTCCACGGGGCTTCGGTCTGCTTACGTATGGAGAGTAAGCTGAGAAAGATCAAGTGCGTAATGGATGCACACAAACCCCTCAGACCACCATTCCCTCCAGAGAGATCCTCGCCAGCTGTCCTCGCGGCATGCTGGAACATCTCCCTTTACAGCCAGGCCGGCCGTAATGCTAGCCAGCATTTGCAGCCAACAGCTGTCCAAGCTCAGGTCATGTTACCTCAGCAAAGCGGTAACTGCACATTACCAAGTGAGCTACGTATACCGTATTCTGGCTATTTATAAATCTGGTTGAGACCTCACTTAAGCAGAAGATGGAGCTTTGATTTGACCAGTGGCTCTGAAATGTTTCTCTGCAATGGGGATTGTCTGGCAGGGGAGGTAAAAAGGGTCGGTTGTTGGTCAATTAGGGATTTGTATTCAAATTTGGAGTAAGATTCACATTGACACAACACATTAGTAAAGCACTGATGCAACACTAGCTATTGATGGTCTAGTTCACAGTGCCCCTATCATGTTTTTAACAGTCTGAATTGGGCATTAATAAAAGACTGTCTGGTACTTAAATTGTGTTCCCACTCTAGTTAAAATAATATTGAGAAATGCGGAATTGTAACAGTGAATGTTGAATGTATAGGACATGGTTTAGTGTACATGACTTTTCTATTTTGATGCTCTATGTTTTCACTGTCTTCCCATGATTCAATGCAGCAAATACCCAAATAGTGATTTCGTTATTCAAACACTGACCCTGGAACAGTTAACATGGTATTCAATTTCCCATGCACACCCCAATCATGTTACCTCAGCAAAGTACACATAAGTGGATGAGCTATAGCCTTCCACTGTGGTCAACTATTTATAAATCCAGTGGGGACCTCACTTCAGCACAAGTGGGCTTGTCTGCCCGCCTCCACTCCCTCCCACCTCTATAATGGGGAATGGAGCATGTAGGGCTGCTGGAAGCTAGGTTAATGGTCTGGGATGGGAGGTAAAAAGGCCGGAAGCTGGTGTATAGTATTGTATTACCTCTGCAGTGAGGTTACTACACCTAAATGGATGCGCTTCACTCTCTTCACTCTTGGAATATAGCTTAAACAAACGGCCCAAAACTTCTGATCTCTGTAAAAAAGGTGTGTAATAGGCCTGCTCACTAAATCGTTTGTTAATCATAGCAAACTTTCTAATCCATGTGTTTCTTACCTTGTGCTGTCAGCACCCTGACCAATCACGGGTCCATACGTTTAGATGACTCAAAGTAATGTCACCCAAAAGAATGCTGACCAAACTGTAACCACGTCACATTATAACATTGCAAAAAATATTACAACACACTGCAAAGACGTATGCAGAAAGTGATTAGGCTTATATTTGTAGATTGTATCAGTTGCTATTATTAGGACTATTACTATTATTCATTGCTTTTTCTTCTTATTTCTCATTTATCTTGTTCATTTACAGTTTGTTCATGAACTTTGTTTTGCCTGATGAAATACAAATTGTATTTATATTGACTGGCAATATTAAGGGCAGTGTTTTGTCTATATTGTGCAGTCCTAAAAGGGAGCTGGTTTGATGCTGGTTTTGTTTAATGGTGTGGAATGAAAGCTAAAAGGCCGGATGCTGGTCTTTAGTATCTGATCTAATGGCCTGTATCAGTATGGGAGGAAGGGAATCCCTCCTGTTAATATGGGAAAGCCCAACCCTTCTCTCCCCCCCACTCCTCACCTCTCCGCCTCTGCAGTAGGCCTCGCCCACTCTGTGGCCAATTGCAGCCTGAGATTCAACCTTGGACCTTGGATGGTTGCGGCATGCACGGCCATGAAGAGGGGCGGGTAGGTGGGTTGGCAGATGTGGGGGGGGGGAGAGGAAAGATGAAAGTGGCTGTGCTGTGGGAAAAGCCTAAGGAGCACCAGAGCATGTCTTGCTGACAGGAGAAATCATGCTTACCTGAAAATGTGATGGAACAGTCCTATTTTTCCCAGTGGGATGCAATGTAATTGGTGGCAATATATTATGTGAATTACACCTATCCACAAATTGCACGTCTACACAGATGCACCCTGTGCATTACTTTTAAAGCTAGTTAAAGTCCAAAACCACAGCTCAGTGAAGCCTAAACTGTCACTGGGTTCTCCAAGGAAAGTCCTTCATAAATCAGAAGCAGACTTTTATTTGCATCAGCGCTTTGGGTTTCGTTTTAAATGCAAAAGTCCCCAGTATTCCAGTCAGGTTCTGTCCACCTGAGTGGCATTCCCCCAGGCCTTTCCCAGTGGTTCAGTCAGTCAGTCACTGCATTTTGAAATAAAACAATTCATCCCTTCTCAATCATACTGAAATTATAAACCACATTAAGATAACCTTACATTAGCCTAAGTGATCAGCAATACAGAATTCCCTATAGGTTAATGAAATATGCATAAGACTAGTTTACATATACTTGCCATGTTCTGCATCACCAAGTTTGTGATTTCTGATATTGAAGAGGCATCTGAATTACTAGCACTAGTGTCAAAATTGTAACCTCATTTTATAGAAAGTGAAGTTTATTTAAATCGTATGGACCCAAAAGAAAAGAAAATAATTTTATTTCAGTTAGCCAGTTATATATGTATGTATTATATATTTTTGGCCAAAAATTTTCAGTCGCTGATTATTTGTTGCATCTCTAAATATTACAATATATACAAATATGAATAAACTTTTGTATAATACTACATATGGAACATTATTATTACATAAAGGTAATTATGGTCACAAATATACAGTACACTTCATCATTTTTTCATTTTTATGTAGCATAACAATGCCTGCAGCTTTTTACATTGCAGGAAAATGTAATGACAAGTTGTTCCAAAATCAGTTGTCAAAAACTTTATAATATTCTACCATTATTTTTTTTTTACATTTGTGTATCTTTTTATGTATCTTCCCAGACAGGCAACAGGCCTCAGGATTCACTCGGCATGGTCAGATGCTTTTGTGGCTGTAAAAATAGGAGCTTCAATATCCTTTCAATAATTTTGTATGAACTACATCCACAGTAAATATATTACAGAAAAGGATGTTTATTCAACTATTCAGACTCAGCCAACCAATATTTTCCTCCAGTCTGACCTAAACACGGTCTTACTGATCTCTGAAATAAAAACATATTTACACACTGACTTAAATTAATAACATAAATGTACTTTTATTAGTATATTTACTGACTGAAACATGATCTCAATTCAAACGTTTCTCTTTATATTGTTTCCAGCAAAGGCACATAAACTTTATATATTTATTGTGCATGTTTTATGTTATTTTTAATCATTATTAAGTAAATAATTTAAGGGTGGATATAACAAAATGAAAGGATATGCTAGATGTTAAACTTCATGTTCAGGCTGTGGCCACTTCTAGGACAAATCTGAATACAGGTATACTGAGATTTAGAGCACAAAGCTATGTATACAGATAGTGACATTGTTTTACACCTCTACTATATGCTTGGGCCAATAGACAGTGCCATTGAGTATTGTCGTTGGCTAACAGACATCACAGTGTTGAGCCATCCTGCCCTCCCAACACTGACAGGAGTTTTTTCTCTTTAGAAAAACTGGGACGTTCTGGCTGTCCCAGAATGTCACTGTGACTTTCCCTGTTACTTTCACGTTTACCACTTGTTGGCAAAGTTAGGCTGCTTTTTCTTCAAACACATACAGTAGCTGGTTAAATGTTACAAATGTTTTATTTTAATGTCGACTTCAGCCAAGAAATGAGGCACTGCTTGGCTTTCACAGTAAAACATCATTTTTGGCTTTTTTGTATGACATCCCATCACCCATCCCAATTTTTTCATGTTTAATCCTCAGATTAGGTAGCCTTCACTCAACCTTACTCTACCATCCACTACATTAAATATAATTACATCCATTTTTTTGTTCTTATCATGTAATGTATGTTGCTATAACAAGTGTCTTTTTAACCATTTCTATTGCTCCATTCATTGTGTAATTCTCGCAGTGTGGTGAAGTGAAAATGAGGGCCCCAAGTGGCTCAGCAGGCTAAGACGCTGACACTATGATCAGAGGATTGCGAGTTCGAATCTTGGTCATGCTGTTTGCCATCTACAGCCGAGGCACAAGAGAGCAAAAGTTGGCTGTGCTCTCTCTGGGCGGGTAGATGGCGCTCTCCCTCCCTATCACTCACACATTGCAACGTCAGCTGGCTCAGGCGTCTACTGATTGGTCTATTTGGAGCTGGGAACCCTGCGCTTTCCTCTGAGCGTGTTGGCTTCCCAGTGATGGTGCATGAAGCGGTAGTTCGAAAAGAGGTGGTGGCCATATCACACGCAGTGGAGGAGACGTGTGCATGTCTTCACCCTCCTAGAGTCAGGGACAGTGCAAAGTGATTGGGAGAGTCCTAATGGATGGTATGGGTTAATTGGCTACTACTACATTGGGAAAAATTATAAAAAAAAGAAAATGAGAAAGAATATGCAATGGGGTTTTGTTAGACTGCGACAATCTTCTACAATAAATGATGTTTGAGATGTTGTCCTTTAAGAGATGAGGAATGAATTGTCTTACTGTTGTTGCCTTAAGAATAAGTGCTCTGAGACTGGTATGCATGTCTGTGTGAATGTATGTGTGTGTGTGTCTGCGTTATGGTGTTTGATGGGCTGGAAATGGAGGTCAGGGTGTAATTTTTGTCTTTATCATCTCACGTGGAAATAAAATGAAAGGAGTTTACCGCAATGCAGTGTGAAGTGTAGAACTACATGCACATTCAACTTCAGTTCGTGGAGGTCACAGGTCAAGGTCACTGACCCAGAGGGCAAGTAGGCAGTGTGTGTGAAAATGTAGATTGACTGCACTGAAGTTTCTTCGTCTTTTTCAGGGACAGTCAGTGCGTTTTTGCTCCAGCAGCAGGTTTATTATGTTCTGAATGCTTTTCACTGTCACAGTAAAACCCAGAAGCATCACATTCTGTATTAGCTTTTGTCTGTAAGCCTGCAGTCCATTCATGTGTAAGCTTTAAAGGAATGTTTCACCCAGAAATCAAATTAGCTTTTATTCTATTATTTATTCTTATTATACTTACTCTACATATAGTCCATCAGACTGGACATTCATTTTGCTTTAATTTTTGAATTGGAGAACAAACACTAGAACTCTATTCACCCAAAGAGAGTTTTATTTTTGCTCAAATCAACAAAACTCAAATTCAAACCACATCTAGGTATTGATTAAGGTGCCATAGACTGGTTGATGTGGCTTACTACACAGTATGACTTACTGTGAGCTATAAAAATCTGATTCCTCCATTTTCATGGCCATCGTCAGTCAGTTGTTCAACGTGGCAGATACAGCATTTAGCTGCTATTTTTAAAGCTCACAGCAAGTCATACTGTGTTCTAAACCACATCTAGCAGCCTGTAAGACCATAATTAAGATCTGGATATCGTTTCAGTGGATTGAGAGAAGGTTGTGTGTTGTATTGTGGACTGTTTAGGTGACTATTGAGTTCTAGAATTTCTTAGCAATGTTAGGCTCAGAGGTCCAGTTGTAAACTTGAGAACATGAACAAATTTGTAAATATATTTTTTGAATTAATCATTCATTTAAGGCTAATCAGAATAATGTGGAACAAATATATGTGACCCCGCCAGGGAAAACCAGGCCAAAGTCACTGGGTAACTTATTGAGATATCGTGTCAATATTGTGTCACTCACATTAGTGACAAAACTTAGCCACTCTGTATTATTGCTGTAAAAGAAAGATAACAGTCTCAGATATCTATCATAGTACATATTTTGATCAAAAACAAAACTTAATTTCACAAAAAAGTTGTTTTGAAAAAAATAAATTTTGAAAACAAAGAATGACTTTGACCTGGTTTTCCCTGGCGGGGTCACATATGTATACAAATTAGGACTTTATTTTTTCCATCCTAAGGAATGTAGGCTTTAAATAGAAAAACCTTTTTTAAAAACAGACTAAAACAAACCCTAAATTCATCATAACGCTTAGAATACTATGAGTAAATAATGTGTTATAGATGAAAAACTTGATAATCTTCTTTGTTAGCCTCATGCTAACAGTGTGAAGAAAACTAACAGGAGACAATATGTTTTCACATACCTGATAAAATCCACAAATGTTCCAGTTACTCAGTCTTCTATGGTAGAAGGGTGAGGTAGAACAGTGTTACAGTTTTTTAGCTCAATTTTTGGTGTCTCCAACAAGCTGTTGAAAGTGAGCTTATAGTCTTTAGTACAATTGTTTAGTCTTCACTCCAAGTTCAGCACATATTTTGCCCTAGACATAATGGGACATAAGAATATTGTGTATGCAATAGAAAAGAAGATTTCCATTGTGATTCCCACACTATTAATGACTAGAATAGAATATACTTGCAAACAGTTTCCAACTAGAGTATGTCAACATGAAATACAGGGGTTGGACAATGAAACTGAAACACCTGGTTTTAGACCACAATAATTTATTAGTATGGTATAGGGTCTCCTTTTCTGGCCATTGCATCGTCAATTTATCTTGGGAATGACATATACAAGTCCTGCACAGTGGTCAGAGGGACATTAAGCCATTCTTCTTGCAGGATAGTGGTCAGGTCACTACGTGATGCTGGTGGAGGAAACCGTTTCCTGACTCGCTCCTCCAAAACACCCCAAAGTGGCTCAATAATATTTAGACACAAAGACTTGCTGTCTTGGTCACAGATGCGCCAGCAAGACGTGCTCCAACAATTTGTCCTCTTTTGAACTCTGGTATGTCACCATAATGTTGTGTGCATTGTAATATACTATATAACTGTGCTCTTACCTGCTAACTGAACCTTCACACTCTGCTCTTACTGGTGCAATGTGACATTAATGAAGATTGGCCACCAGACTGGTCCACTTTAGCCATGAAACCTCCCTCACTAAAATGACAGGTCTTTCAGTTTCATTGTCTAACCCCTGTAAGTGATACAGCACTAATGCTAGTTAAAAAACACATATCCACCATATTGCTACATATCTTGATGGGAATTTAGCAAAATGTGTGCTAAAATTCTTGCAGAGACTGTTGTACTAAAGTCTATAAGCTCACTGTTAACAACTTCTGGGAGACACCAAAACTGAACTGAAAATCAGTGAGTGGCTCAGCAGACTAAGACACTGACACTATGATGAGAAGATCACAAATTCGAATTCCAGTCATGCTGCTTCCCATCAACAGCTGTGGCCTGAGAGAGCACAATTGGTAGATGGCACTCTCCCCTCTGTCCGCTGGCTCATGTGTCTGCCAGCCAGTCCATCAGAGCTTAGGATCCTCCATTACCTCCATTGGCTTCCCCTTCCTAGAGTCAGGGACATTACAAGTGACTGGGAGAGTTCTGGCGGATGTGTGGGACTATTGGCTATTGGGTATCGGTGGTAAAATTGGGGATCAAAAATAAAAAAGCAGTGACACTGTTTTATCTCACTTATACCTGGAGATGCAGCATCTGTGGTTTTCATCATAGTCTTGAAACAGCTAGAAAAAGAAAACAAATGTTCCATTTAATTCAAGTGAATGTGAGCCCACACAGTAAATTTGGCAGTGTTAAATCAACACTCTTAGAGTTAAATTAACACTGAGAGTGTTACATTTTGACACCATCAGTGTTAATTTAACTCTAATAGTGTTGATTTAACACTGGTGGATTTACTGTGCATGCTTTTTAGCATTGCTGTATATGAGATATGCTGTGTTTAGTTGTTATCATGCCAACATTGTGGGAGATGCTATATTTGATATTGCTTTTTATTTTATATAATTTTTATTATTAGGAACTGACTGAAAGGTAAAAAAAAAATTGTCCGTGTGTGTGTGTGTGTGTGTGTGTGTGTGTGTGTGTGTGTCACCCAGCGATGGACTGGCGCCCTGTCCTGGGCTTAGTTGAATAGTGTAATGCCCTGCCCTGCGCCCAGTGAGGGGGTGGGGGACTAACCGCGACCCTAATAAGGATTAAGCGGGTGTGATAATGAATGAATGAATGAATGAATGACTGAAAGGTACTGTAATTGAATCATAATGAATATGACTCCACATCACTGAGTACATATTGTAAAAGCATTGTATAGTACATATTGTTCTAACTCTAAAATTCCTAGAAATACAAAACCTTCCCAAATATGGGCAAAGAGCAGCGGACGTGTTTATGTCCTTATGATGATGGGGGTAACCTCTACTGTGATTGGCTGATTCTCCCTCAGTCAGTCTTACACACACAGGCGTATGGTTATGAATCAGACTGCAGTGTGTGCGTGTGTGTCCATTACTCTGTGGTTCAGAAGGCTGTAGATCTGCGTCACAGCTTGATGATGCCTCGTTTTTCTCTGACACACTCGGGTTTTATAACCACTATTCGTGCTCCTCTGCAGCGCTGCCTGGACCCCCTCTGTTCTATCACAGAAATGACCTGCGGAGCTGTTCCAGGCTTAGGGCTTGCTCCCCCTG
>BRDA01049414.1:0-17869 GCA_036984385.1 Crenuchus spilurus | reverse complement strand
TCCGAGTCTAAATAAACGTCACCACCACTATCCTTGGATGACGTATCTATATCAAGGATATATGGCATATTGGTAATGTCACCATTGGGATGAATGCTCAAATTAGACACGTCCTCGGCTCGAGCTCTTATGGGGAAAATGCATCCAGCTAACGAGCAAACCAGCTAACGAGCTCGGCTCCTGCACAGATTAAACTCGTAAGTAGGGTTACCACTGTAATGGTTATACGGTATATAGGAACTATATCTATGCAGTAGGTTCCTATCACCACCACTGCAAATAAATCTGAGCCTGTACGTTTCTCTACAATGCTTCATTTCTGTTCTGTCTCCTAGCACCACATTCACCTGCCTCTGTAACACGATTAAAACATTAAGTCACTCTGGATAAGAGTGTCTGCCAAATGTATACATGTTTGTGGTTCTTTCTCACCTCTGATATCATGATCTGGAGGTGTGAACTGGTATGAACTGGATAATGATGTTAAGAAGTAACTGACAGGTGGTGTCACAGACTTTCTTTTTCATGGATTCAGGGATGGTTCTAGGTGGATATATAGGGACCCCTTAACATGTATATAGAAGCAATTGTAATTTCCATTACATCTTATTGCCATCAGAGGAGTGTTCCTACTTCTTGAGGGAGATGTAAATAGATTGCAGACTCTCAGCCAGAGGAATTAGCCCTCCTACACATTTAAAAATAAATGTCCCTTAATGGTTCTTGGCTTAACCGTAGAGTTCTAGGGAAAAAAAGTGTCACAGAAAAAACTGTATTAGGTCCTTAAACTTTAAGGTTGTTCTCCAGACTCACACATCTCATGTACAAAGTTGTGCTTTAAAGAACCTTCGACTGGAATGTTCTTTATGGAAGCAACAGTGGTTCTTCTGTGGCATTGCTATAGCGAACTTTTGGCACCAGGTTCTATGGGGTGGTTGTTTAGTATGCATCACTGGGACTGCACACATGTCATTATACTATCTTTACTCCGGCAGCTTCATAACTCTTCACACCTCCGCACTTCAAAGACTGTCAGCTGACATTCTTGGCATTGCAGGGTGAGGATCATCCACAGAGATTTAAATGCCAGGGAATGTTCCCTCCACTCATCTGCACTGATAAAACCCTTCTGTTCAGTTGTGAGTTTCTTCAGGATTATACAAGGCCTGTAGTCTTGATATACTTAGCTTACTACTAGACAGTTAAATGACCTGATGACTGAAGACCTCCACAGGTAGAAAGAGCAGAACCCGCTGAGCTTTACTGCTTACTGGAGGTAATAATAGAGAAAGGCATCTAACGCTTCATTTTCCACATTTAATTTGCATGTGAACATGGTTAACCTCTGTTGTGTAGACAAATTCCATTACATTTTTACTATAGAGTTGTGAATTTGTCCTCAATATTTTAATAAAAATGTAAAACATTGGAACAGTGGTGTGGTTTAAAATGAGAGCCATGTTATATAATAATATTCTTGTAAAATGTGTAAGGTGTTATAAGCTTAGCTTAAAATAACATGCCCTACATGCTTTGCACTGTCATATACTCTCAGTGGCCTCTTCATTAGGTACACATACATTGTATCTACACTCATTGTCTATTTTATCAGCTGCACTGATCATACAGGTGCACTTTCTAGTTCTGCCATAAAAACTCAGGAATAGGATATTAGCAGAGAGATTATTTATTGGGGTCTTTGGCGTAAGCCGTGACCCCAGCCCATGTCTACAGCATTCGGTCTAGAGCGGATACTGCTGGATAGATGGACGGGATGGGCGGAGCCACGACCCTGGGCAACAGGACCGGAACAAACCTGGTGGTGGTGGGGAGGATAGCGTCAGCGCCTGCAATTGATAGGGCAGAAACAAAATACTTCCTTTTAAAGTTGAGTAGTAATTTGTGATTGGCCAGGAAGCTGAATGAATGAGTGATGTAGTACTGGCTTAGCAGTTAAACATACAGTAAATGCACTAAAAAGTTACAAGAATCTATTGATGTAATGATCGAGGTGAGACAGGAGGCATGGACAAGATCTTTTACCCTTGATTTTCCCCCCAATGTGTTTTAGTAGCCAATTAACCTGCCCCTTTTATCAATGTCCCTGACTCTCTTGGGAGGGTGACGTCAGTGATGTCAAGCCTCTTTTTTTCAATACATTGCCACCAGGCAGCTAGCGCGCTCAGAGGAACGTTTCAGATTCCCACTTCTGATGGATCGCCCGGCAGATGCCCAAGTCGGTTGATATTGTTTATAGTCGGAGAGTGTGCCATGTTGCCCACCTGAAGAAAGAGCACAGCCAATTCTGCTCTGTCGAGGCCCCGGCTGTCAATGGCAAGCAGCATGATTGGGATTCAAACTCGCAATCCTTGGATCATAGTGGCAGCGCCTTAGTCCGCTGAGCTACTCGGGGCCCTTGTACAAGAGAATTTTCTTAGCGGGCATCCAAGACTGAGTGTTGGTTACAGAATCCCAGCTCAGAAAGCAGGTAAGTAGATGCATATTTCATTTCAGATTCAGCAGCTAAAACAAAATCACCACACAAGACTGAACCACAGCAGAGCAAATTAAACAGGACAGAGACTTCAGAACCATAGACAGAGGACTGTGTGTAATGCTGCATTGGTCCATTAGGGAGAGTGGAGGCTGCTGTAGTAGCATGCCTTGATCTATCATGCAGTGACGTAGCAATATTTCCCAGAAACGATGGAAACTACATGTAGAAATTTGGAGTTTGAGTTCCATGCCAGTTGTCTATGTTGATTTGGTGCATACTGTGTTGGGACGTTCTGTCATTTAACATGTATAGATAATCACAACAACATGTTAAGCCCTTCAGTCACGCTGCTGAACTAGAGGCACCACAGTGCTCTTAACCGAAAGTCACACATTGCCCTCTGTCAGCAGCTCTACCAGTTCAATCTACGTCATTATCACTGTGTTCCTCCATTCATGCCGTGTTATCGTCTTCATTCAATGTGCACACAAAAGGAACACATTTCCCCAAAATAAATAAATAAAGGAATAATAACAGGCAGCGGTGATGAAATTAACCACCAAAAAAGAGAAAGACAACAATGAGAATTGAAAGATAAGAAAGTTATGAAAGCATGACGTGGCATGGCAGGGCATTGTTCGTGCTTGAATAAAGGCTAGATTGTGCAGAGAAAAGCGAAGGCAGCCGTTCATGGCTGTGAAAGGCCGAAGGAGGGACCTCTATTGTGCTTTCTTTAAAAAGACAACTGAAATTGTGAAATACTGAAAGGAGGGGAGGAATTGTTGTCCAGAAGCTGCCAGCCCTTCTGTTGCTCTCTCAATAAATACCAGTATTTACAGCCTCCTCTTGTGGGGTGAATCATCAAAACCTGTCAAATTGATTTTGCCAGCCTCCGTTTGAAGGCTTGTTCCTGTTCTGTTTAGATCTGCTTCCTCCAGCTTTATTTCTGTTTTGTGCACATTTCAGAAGACTGCTGTTGAGTTTAGCAATTAGCAACCTTCAGGTCGTGGTCCTGTCTTTAATGAAAACTGCTGTTAGTCTTAGCTCACTTTTTTCCCTTTTATTCATCCCTCATCATTGGGTTAGTGCACCTGTGGCTTCGTCAATATTCTCTCTTTTCATCCTCTACTTTTTGATATTTTTGCTACAGACTGGCAATGATGTGCACATGCTTTTAAAGAGCAAGTAGTCCAAGATTTTTCTATGCTTCTGTTCCTCACTCTGTTGCTGGTAATGCGATTAAACTTTGAAACACTCCAGATTCAATTTCATACCCTGAGATGTCTCACTTCAGTCTGTATTTTTGCTCTTTCCTCATCATCACATTCTTCCTTCCTTTTCACCTCGCTCCTCTCACACGATTCAGAAGGCTGCTCACATACGCACATCTAATTACAGTACAGAGGAAAAAGAGAGGAGGGGTGTACGCCCTCTTTCACTGTTCTATCTATATTTCATTCTCATTTACTCCTTCTGTAACTCAGTCATTTAATGAGAGCCAATCACATTGTTTACAACATTCCATGTGTGTGCTTGTAAGAAGAGACATAACTTTGTGTCTGTGGATCAAAATGACCATATCATCAACTACTAGTGGGCTCCTGTTTTATCTGCACTGCAGCAAGCCAGCAAAATGAGAGAAAATAATGAGTGAAAAACATTTAAGCTCTTTTACATTCTTAAACTAAGACTAAAACCACCATATATCACTGCGTCCATTCTTCTGAATGAACAGGTAATGTTTTCAGATAGATAAAGATGCTCTACCCATTTTTCTTTCTTTTACTGCGTAGATCTCATCTTGAATCACCTTTCAACTTAGTGTTTTTAAACCCACTCCACACCACACTGACCTCAAGATTCATGGTATAATTCACTCATTCGTGTGCACTTGTACAGCTTCTTAATTTCACAAGCGTTGGTCTGGGTGAAGCATGTGACTGTGACTTATTATGAAGACTGTGACTGACTAACAAAATAAAACACTGACTGTAACTAGGAAACCAAAACCACTGTCCCTAAAACATAGCATAGTAGACCAATAAACTGAGATGAGGTTGACAAAACATAGCCTGAAGACACTACACTGTGTGGTGACAGTACAGCGATGGACGACGACTGAAACACTAGGAAGGCTTTAATACAACACATAATCAATGTAAGATGGAGGGACAGGGCTGTGAGCTCAGACAAGACACAGGTGCAAACAATGAAACATGACATGACTTGGTTGGGTCTGTATGACGCACACAGTAATAGGCACGAGGTGAAATGTAAACAGACAGATCAAGTGGACAGACGTAAACAAACAAACACATGACAGGGCAGAGGTGGGGCCAGGGGCAAGGCTGAGGCAGGAATGTGACACTTAAACAGTTAAATGAAGATTTACTTTCCTTGATTTGATTGAGTAAATGAACTATTCAGACATATGTCTTGGTTTGTTCCAGTGCTTTATCGAGCTCTAAAATAAAACCATATGTTTGTAAAGTTAAGCTTCTGTAAACTTCAGAAATTAGGCCACGCCCACTTCTGGTTAAATTCAAATGCAGATACAGAAACAGATAATCTGAGCTCTAAACAGATGCAGATGATGGCACTGCTTTACACCTCTAATATCAACTGTTAATGGGTCCATTTTCTACATTTTTTCTTTTCCACATTTGAAGTCCACTTGTAACAATTGTGTGTGTATGTACCCCAAACAGTGAGTTACATGTCCATCTTCCAACCTTCATTCATCATTTTGAATGAATTTGACTAACTTTTGATACTTTGTTGTATATGCATGCTGCTTGATGGACCCTTTCACATGTGAAATGAGGCACACCGTATCCAAAACCAGTTCTTGTGCTTCCTAACATCCATGAACAGAACAACATTTAATATTTTCCCCCACACTATCCACTTCAGTAACATGGATTGGGGGACCAAATTGCTCTAGGCTGAATGAGTGGCCTTATGTAAATGTGCTTAAAGTGGGCTGTTTTGCAGCCTGTTGGTCTGTATGGAGGGGGGGGGTAAGTGATATGCTGATATGCTGAGAAACTTCAACAATGTTTACATAGTACAACAAGCTGTTTTTAATATACAAGCTTGCAATATCAACACTGCTCAATTTCTCACAGAGAGATGCAGAAAACAACATTACCTTTCTTTAGCACACTTACACACTCCCTCACATACACACACGTCCTCTGTGGTTAACCTTGTGTCCGTATTGAACCTCAGTGAAGCCCAGGCTTCGCTTAACACACACAGTTTGCCTGTGGTAAAGATATGCAAGGATCAAAGTTCCTGGTATTAGTAGGCAGGGCGCGTGGTGCGGAGAGCCAAATATCAATATGTGTTGGAGGCAGGGGGGAGAAGACACAGATGATGCGTGAGCTCCGCTTCCACTGGGTGCACTTTTTTGTGTGTTTGAAGGAAAGCTTTAAATGAGAACAGGCGGATCCCTTGGTCTTGTGCATTCTGTATTTTCGCTCTCTTACTCTCTCCTTCCCACTAGCACCTCTTGGCAGTACATTCTTAAACATACTGCTATCCAGAACATAGTTCTAGTTGCATATCTGAAATAAGCTGTAATGTGAGTGGCCAGTGGTCAGTTTGTCAAGCATCTGTCCAGCTTTATCCAGGCTGCTGCATAAAAAGAGCCAATCCAGCAGATAGTCTTCTGTATAAAGCTGTGCACAGACCATATATATCCAAAAGAATTCAGACATACGTTCAAACAAGGGATTACATGTACTTTATGTTGCATATTACTGACACAGGAGCAGCTCTTGTAAACTCTATAGAAAAGCATTGCCAGTCTGGAGTAGCCAGTGAACCAGTGGATCTGTGCTGTCTAGAGAGAAGGAGCTCCATCCAGTACATCTGGACTGAGTTGGAGTGGAGTTTGTGATAAACAACTAAGCATCCATCATCAATACATAACCTCACTAATGTGTTCATGGCTTAATTCAATCAAATCTTCAGCACAATGTTCCAACATCTATAATAAAGCTTAACCAAAGACATAAAGACTGTGTTTAATCCATCATCTTTGTCAATAGGTTGAGCTAGCATTGCTGCTCCCTTCCTCATGCACATTGACATTGGAGTGTCGTTCCACTCTCATTGTTAGGAACATTAGGCTCTTCTTTGAACATTTATAGGTGGTGACACAGTCATACATTTTGGTTTTAATGTCTAACTTGTCTTTATTGCTAACCTGCAACGCCTGATGTGTTTGTGCAGGTGATCACACCTGGTACTTTTTTAAAGTTTGTACACGCCATTACTGTACCACTATGACTAGTATGTGTATTGAGGATATTGAGGAAAGATGGAAAAGTTATTTAAATTTTTTAAAAATTACAATTGTTGTAAGACTACTGTCACATACACTAGATGCACATGCACAGTAAATCTGCCAGTGTTAAATCAACACTATTAGAGTTAAATTATTAATTCATTTTGACACCCTCAGTGTTAATTTAACTCTAATAGTGTTGATTTAACACTGGCAGATTTACTCTGTATGACAGTTAGGAAGTGTTCACCTAACCCCAGCTGTTAGCTTCAGAAGAAACATCTAGGCAGATATTAAAAACAATATAAGTCCATTCTGTACTGTGATGGTTAAAATCAGTCACATGATATAAAACTGACCCAGGACTTAACTGTTAAGAATAGTAGATGGCAACATGACTCCAATAACAATGACAACCTTACAAATATACAAATATATATATAAAATAAGTGGCATAATCCAGAGACCAGTATATAAAAGTCTATAGTAATCTAAACTGCATGCACGTCTCCACACCTTTTCAACCCATCTAAAACATTCAGAAGTCATTTAGAACCTCAATTTGTCCAAATAGCTTTTCCAAAATCAATTATCCATTTATTCTGGCTGTTCGCTGGGCCGATGGCTCATTAGAAGACAAGCCCCAGCGAACCCTAAAGAGTCTGATGGATAGGAGGCCAGTGGCACTGCCCCAACGTGTGGACAACATGGGTGAATCCACACGTGTGGTACCACACATACACAGAAATGTGATGTGTTCTTGCTCCATTTACCCTGAGTGTCATCATCATTACGGTAGCAGTGGAGAAAGTGGCTGGAGGCGCTTCAGCAGCAGCCTGATCGTAACAGGGTCAGTCTACTGTATTTGCATCTGCTGCTATAGTGCAGAAAGAGTGTGACAGTTTAGCTTGTACCAAATATTGCCACAAAAGTCAATTCCACACAGAGGAAGAAACAAACACACACACACACAGGTTTTTATACAATATCAGGACAGTCATAAAAATTTCATTGGAGGCTGATGGTCATGTTTGGATATTATACACCGTAACAGGAACAACGTACATAGATAAGCTGCCCCAATATGATATGCGTGTGTGTGTGTGTGTGTGTGTGTGTGTGTGTGTGTGTAACTATGCTTTAATTTTTTGTTTTTACTACAAAAGTCAGGGATTTTTGTCCTGAAAATATTCAATACAAAACTGACTGACACACACACACACACACACACCACAAACAGGAATGCTATTGTGACATTATTTTTGTGATGGCTGGAGATCAATGACTTTGGAATAAACCCAGCTCACTTTAACAGTGTAATGCACATACATCACCATCCTGCAGCAGCTAAAAAAACTCTAGTGAAATATGACCCTCTCTTCTGTTCTGTGTGATAAATAGAAGAACTGCTATTGTTGAGGTCCTATTCCTCTGGAGCTGTGAGTATGTGTGTGTGTGTGTGTGTGTAGTCAGTGCAGTGGATCACTGGCAAATTTAATTAACCGACTGAGAGCTCTTCAATCACACGGATTAGTGTGTGTGTGAGTGTGTGTGTGTGTGTGTGTGGTGCATGTTTTGAACACCACGGTCCACCACATTGCTTATAAAAGCACTGTTTTTTTTTTGTTTTTTTTTAAGGAAAGCAAGACTGATTAAAAACACACACTGCTCCAAACACACTCATTGTGACAGCTAACAGTGTGTGACATTTACTGTGAATCCAGCTTGACTCCACAACTGGTGGCTAAATCTTTGGCTATGAGGACATATGATAGCAGAAACAAAGATGACACTAGACGTCAGTTTGTTGGATACAAAAATGTATTTCCTTCATTTGTGAAGAAAGAGGTGCATTACAGTAGCGATGGGACAGTTACTGGTTTAAAAGATTCACTTTTATGTAAAAAGTAAAATGATTTTGATGATGCATGTTTACAAGCTTTGGGGAATGCTAATAAATAAACCAAAATGTAGTGGTGCTGTTTATTTAAATCTATTAAAGCTATTTTATGGGCAAGTATAAGAGGGTCAGTCTACAGTGGTGCTTTAAAGTTTGTGAAGCCTTTAGAATTTGTTATATTTCTTCATAAATATGACCTAAAACATTATCAGATTTTCCTAAAGTCCTAAAAGTAGATAAAGAGAAACCAGCTAAACAAATGAGAAAAATATTATACTTGGACATTTATTTATTGATTAAAATGATCCAAAATGACATATTTGTGAGAGGCAAAAGTACACCGTAAATCTGCCAGTGTTAAATCAACACTATTGGAGTTAAATTAACACTGAGGGTGTCAAAATGTAACACCCTCAGTGTTAATTTAACTCTAATAGTGTTGATTTAACACTGGCAGATTTACTGTGTATGTGAACCTTTAGGATTAGCAGTTAATTTGAAGCTGAAAGTAGAGTCAGGTGTTTTTAATGAATGTGAACAATTAGGAGTGAGTGGCCAGCCTGTTTTATTTAAAGAACAGGGATCTATTAAAGTCTGCACTTCACAACACGTTTGTGCACAGTAAATCTGCCAGTGTTAAATCAACACTATTAGAGTTAAATTAACACTGAGGATGTCAAAATTTAACACTCCCAGTGTTAATTTAACTCTAATAGTGTTGATTAACACTGGCAGATTTACTGTGTGGAAGTGTATCATGACATGAACAAATGAGATTTCTGAGGACCTTAGAAAGAGAGTTGTTGATTCTCATGCACCTCTTTATGCTATCTGCTATCATATGTCCTCATAGCCAAAGATTTAGCCACCAGTTGTGGAGTCAAGCTGGATTCACAGTAAATGTCACACACTGTTAGCTTTCACAATGAGTGTGTTTGGCGCAGTGTGTGTTTTTAATCCGCCTTGCTTTCCTTAAAAAAAAAAGTGCTTTTATAAGCAATGTGGTGGACTGTGGTGTTTATTTATGCAGAAAGATAAATAATTCTTAAGGGTTCACAAACTTTCAAGCACCACTGTGTCGGTGCAGAAATGATTTTGGTTTTGATTTTTTGATTTTAACAAAAACAAAAATTCAGTGGAGTAGATGGAGCCTTTTCTCAAGGCATGACTGGTATACCTTAATGGTTGTTTCTTCCCACACTGTATGTAGCTTGATTTGAAATATCTCCAGTGGAGTGTGTGTGTGTGTGTGAGCGAGTAATAAATTCTGCTGTCCTGAAGGACATCTTGCTCTTTAAGTAGCATGGTAAAACCTGTCTCTCCTTGACATGTGTCCTTGCCTTGGCGAGTCGTGCCTCTCTGTCTGAGGACCTTTACAAACAGCTTACTGCTGCAGGTTTCTCAAAATTCCTTCTGTCTCTCTTTACGCCCTCTTTCTCCTGCTGCTCCTTTATGTCTCTCTCTCAATCCCTCCCACACTCCCTTCCTCTGCTCATGGGTTTTTTTTTTCGTGTGGTGGTGTGACACACTAGTCATACTGGACATTTCAGTTAGCCTCATATTTCAGAAATACCTGCTTGCTCATGCTCTAATGGTTTTGCCACTTGCTCCCTTTAACCTAGCAGGTGATCTCTTATGAAGTGCATCAATCAACAGGTTACAGAGCATCGATGCTGCATGCAATAGGAGCATACCACATCCTACGTTCAAGCAGTGAATGACCTCCCTAGTCAATACTGAAGGCATTCTAACTAACCGTAAATAAACTAACCTTCGTAGGCGTAGGCTTATGCAACCATCTGACTTGGGCCAATACGCCTGAAGCGGACGACTGAAAAAGAGTCCAACTGTAATACACATGAAATTCCAGAGATACCAACGCTATGTGTTATATTAGATGCCTGGGGAAGCACCAGAATCATACTTACCTTGTAATATGTCCTGGTGACCTGTTTTCTTTCTGGCGCCTACTCTCTGCATCTTGGCATCCTTATTGTGCCTCAGGGTCAGTACAGTCTTAGTGACCACTTAGGAACAGGAGTTCAGCATGGTTAAAAGTGATATATTGTTGATGAGCGGTTTATTTACTAAATAAATACATTTACTAAGTAAATTTAATAAATAAAATTACAATTTTATTAAAAACAGAGGGCTCAAAATGTTTATTTAGTATTTTGTCTTAGAACTGTACATTCAAGCCAAGAACCGTTTAACAACTTATTTTTGAGTATAATGTAGCTCAGGGGTGCACACACTTTTTCAGCCTGCGAGCTACTTATCTAATGACTAAGTCAAAATGATCTACCTAATATAAAAATGCAAGACATATATTTATTTATAAATATATTGACAATTTATGTGTACAATGTATGCTGGTGTACCTTAAATAACTACATGAACCCATATTACACATCACAACTGTGTACATGTTTTGTCATTAGCCTACTTTACTCTGATGACTTGCACTGAATGGAATCAGTCAGGGATGCATAGTCTGGACAGTAGTTGCTGATAGCCAGCCTCAAGCAAACCTCCAAATGATCATCAGTCATAGTGGAACGATACTTGGACTTAATGATCTTCATGTGTGAAAAGGCTGACGCCAAATAATGCAGTCAAGACAAACACACTTAAAAAATGACAGTAAAAAGTTCTCCTCCACTCTGTATGGAAATGTTCAGTTTTAGGTTTCTTACACAGGCAGAACAAACATACATGTTAAGAACTTACAGTGACAAGTGAACACGGACTGCTGGCCAACTTCAAAAACACTGTTTACAAGTCCAGATGCTGTTTTGTGAAGCGATAGCGGAGACGGCCAATCACACGTTAGCAACAAACAGCAGAGCCAATCGAATGAGCTTGTGGGCGGTCTAAAGTGAAACAGGATTTTCAGATTGAGCGGCTTAGAATCCTGCTAGGTCCTAATGCCTCTCTGTATGTTAATCAAGTGAGATGTTTTATAGCAAGGACGGATGATAGGCTGACGTCTGTTTTTTAAATGCCATGTGATCTACCCACACTACCTTTACAATCATCTGGTAGATCGCGATCGACGTATTGTGCACCCCTGATGTAGTGCCACACTGTTCGGCCTTGTATGAAAGTATCCAAAAGAAGCTAAAATTCACATTAGTAAACACTATTATAGTACAATGATTATATTACACATTCAGCCAACTATGGAGTACCTGTGGTATTAGATAATGTTTTTTATGGCCAATGTACTGAGTTCCAAGTTAAACAAAGAGATAATCTGGATTCAGCAAAAGTTTTCTATTTCAGAGAAGAACTCTACCCCCTGGTGGACCCAATGTGAACATCCATTAATTCTTGTCAATAAACAGCGTGGTCAGACTTACGTCCAAGCGCTATCCTTACCCCGGACTCCATCATACGCAGTTGTGGTTTTTCAAACCTTCTCCGTCTGGGATGCCTTTCACACAAGCTTTTTAATTCCAACACAGTGCACAGCAGGAAAAGGGAAAAAAACAAGCTACACGCTTATCCTCAGCCCTCTGCTGTGACCCTTCATCATTCATTCTGCCTCCCTGTTTCTCTGTCTCCCTCTCTCTTTCTGTCTCTCATCCTCTCCATTTCTACTAAGGAACGATAAGGCTAATTGACTTGTTAAATGCGGCCTCAGTGGCAGAGGGGATTTATGCTGCAGTGTTGGGTGGAGGAGTGGGGTCACGCTCTGTATGTAAAAGAGCAGAGAGGCAGCGACACACTCTTCATTTGCTCTTTAGCCTGTAAATGTACCAGTGCTCAGCTGGCCTTAAGAGCAAATGCACCAGACCAAAGTTCAATTTGGGAAATGGGAAATTGATGGAGCAACTGCACTCATGATTGTATATTTCATTTGCATTATTCACGCTTAAAGCCACAAACAGGAATTGACATTCTAGTTTACATCGAGCATGTGGCACATTCCTGTTGACTTTTGAAAAATAAACCTTTTAGGTACTTAATTTTCCCAATCTATTTATTTCAACATGTAGTGGGGCCATTAGTAGTGCATTCATGGATTTTCAGCATGGATCTTTGTTATCGACTGCTGGTTCTTGAGTTGAATTTAAGGACCATTAAGGAACATATTGATGAACTGAAAGAGGGCAAGCTGCCATCATAGCCTTCAGTCTTTTAGCAAATTCTGTGAGTGGGGGGTATCCCAATGCCTGCTGAAATTACCCTAATAACTGTATCTGTGAGGAGTATAGAGCTGGTACTGTCATGTTACTCTCCTGTGTACTTTAGGTACAATAGGTATGTAATCCCAGTTTTAAATACACTGTGAAAAGGTTTGCATCTACACACTGATTATTTTTTATTTCCTTCTTTGTTAAATGGAGACAATAAAGTAAATGATGGCTTTATTTTCTGCAAAGCAAGACAATGTACATTTAATCAAAATGTCCTCTTCTGCTTAAAAATAGAAGTGATTGAGTGACTAAAAAATGTTTTAAAGCTAGTAACTGAGTTCTAAAACTGAAAAATTGGTGGTTATTCCTTTAAAGATGTTCTTTCAGCCTATTATGAACCAGTGATCCAGGCTTGTACTGCGGTACACTATTAAAGTGCAGAAAGGCCAGCGGCTCAGTGCTGACCATGCTCTGTGTGGCTAACATGAAAAACACAGAGATCCATCCATTATCTTGTGGTGACATGTACATCCCTAACTGCATGCATGCGTGCCCTGCCACAGTGCACTGACTTTGCCCGTGTCCCGGAGCCTTGCTGTGAAACCACTCTGCTGTGAAATGACCGCAAGCCAACCGGAGATTAATCCTCCACGTCTTTCCGCACGCCGAGTCCAGGTGCTGGGTACAAAGCAGGAAACAGAGGATAGATACATTTCAGCACACTGTTATTGCTCTTTATACATTATATCTTCCTATTATTTTGTAATTTTTTTAAAGCACTGCTGCTGTCACATTGCCATGGCACAAATGGAGCATAGATATTCTAAAACGTAGTTGCCTTAGGACTAAATTCTGGATTAGTATTAAGGAGAAATAAAACATAAATTATACAGTGTGGGCTCGGGCCAATAGACAATGTCAGCGTCTATCATCAATGGATCGCGTTTCACATAAAATGAAGTATTCAGCAAATCAGATTTCAGAAACTACAGAAAATCTCAATTGAAATGTCAGCGAGGTGTCAGCAGACCACCACAAATGCACAAGCCCCCGCACCCCTTTATGCTTATATATCATTTGATGTTTCTTGTTGTATCATTTTAATGCTTATTTAAAAAGATATCATGGCAATTGACATAATTTGCTCATACAAGAGTGTCACAAAATTCTCTAGTGTCTGAATAAAAGCTCAGTGTTTTTGTTTGGGTTGAAAAATGCCCAGTTGGGGTTTACACTCCAATTCTAAACCCTATGATTTTGCTTCTACCTGAAACAAACATTTTTGCTGTTTATGGTGAGCTCTTGGGTAATTTGTAATTAACTCTGCTCTGATTGGAGGTTTACAGCATGGGTGCCAAAAAATGGGTGGAATGTGACAAGAGAGCTGAGGGAAAAATGGAGAGGAGAGATTATTGATGGTGTGAATCAAATGGTTGGTGTCGAGATACTGTTTGTTGGGGGAAAAACAAGTTGGGATGGTGGAAATTTAAGGGTAGTAAAGATATTATATATAAAAGAACCCTAAGGATATGATATCAAACAGGTGATGTCAACAGGTGACTGTAATCATGATTTGATACAAAAGCAGCATCCATGAAGGCCTGAGTCTATAACAAATCCAAAAGCCAGGATCTGTCATGGTATGGGATTATGTCAGTGCCCTTGGAAAAGGTCATTTATACTTCTGAGAAGTGCACCTAGATTTTAGAACAACATAAGCTGCCTTCAGTATGATATGTTTTCCAGGGACATCCATGCATTTTTAAACAAGACTAGGCAAAACCACATGTTGCACATTACAAAGGCATGGCCGTGGAAGAAGATGATACAGGTACTGGACTGCCCTTCCTGTAGTCTTGACTGGTCCCAAGCAGAGAATCTGTGGAGGACTATCCCAGCCCCACCAAATGCCGCTGTGGAGCAGTGTGTGACATAATCAATAATTTTGTTTACATTTATTTTATTTAAATATTATTTTCTAACATTGTTGTGTATTTGCATTATGAAAATGGCAGTTAAGTAAGTGAGCAGTTGAAAACACCTATTGCATGTGCAACACGCTGACAATAATGAGCTGCGGGGCATGTTTATGCTGGCCTCATGCTAGGAGCAGCCAATAAAAAATTTAAGATTTGCATACACTTGCTTATGTGAATATCGTTTGCTGTATCAGTGTTGCTACACAGCAGCAAAAACATAACAGTAACTGTTAGCCGCTGCTAGCGAGCCATTATAATGAATCGTTGACAATTTAACCAAAATTAACAGTTAGATAACACACAGACAGTCATTTTACCTCAGTAAAAGGTTTATTTCCTTTATTCAAGAATGGAATTGATTGTATTCAAGTTCATTTGGTCACAATGACCAAATTAAAGGCAAGGGAATACCACCAGTAAGTAATTCTCCCGACAGGGGATGCATCTCATGGCAGGGGTGCCGAATTCAGCACAACACCAGATTATGCATTTGTGCTTGAATTAATTGAGCAAGTAGGTTTGTGTGTAGTTTCACTGATGCTGCCCATAGAATTTATTGTGCTCCATTTGACTTCCTATTAATTACACAGTGGTAAATTATTTACTGTCCCAAATTATTTTAGTAATGTGTTGCAGGATAAATGCAGGAATGGATATACAGTATATAACAGATAATGGATATCTTAATGGAAACGAAACACTGGTGTACGTCACTCTGGATAATAGTGTTTGCTAAATGCTGTAAATGTAAATCTAAAAAATTTATGAGGTTGACCAGATAAAACATGAAACATATTGGGTTCATATTGTCTGCCGTGAAATGAAAGTCATTTAGTTACTGGCTTTTCCATACTATCCCAACTTTTTTCTCATTTAGAGCTATAAAATTACATTTTGGGTTCCTCAAGAAACATAATGCTAGTACTGGGGAGAATGTTAATATTCTAGAAGCTACATCACTGGGTTCCACCAAGCAGCAAGCTTAAGTTCTGGCTTCGTCCCTGGAGAATCCCTAAAGGATTCTGTTTTATGGCAAGCCAATGAACCCCAAAGTGCTTTGAACTTCCATTCATTTTTAGACGGAAGGACCTTTCAGGTGAGAAGTTTCAATGTTTATTTTTAAGTGGCTATATATTGGTAAGGGATCTGTAGAACCAAAAGTCTCATTCCAAAGAAAGCGATTTGGCACCATTGTTTTTGGAGCATGCAAAACTGCTTTTTCAGTGACAGTGCGGGATGTGACGTGCAGACACTGCATGAATATTCACTCTTTATCTCTTGGGGGATTTAAGTCTCTTATGCTGACAAGTTATAAGGCCTACGACGCTCCTTTGGGCTACTCACATCCAGCTAAACATTCATCTTCATGTACATATTCATACTCTCATTCATTATCAAACATATTCAGCCTATTATTGGCCATGAATATTCATTCAAAGTGTGAATATTCATGGTCTGCACTACACAGAGAACTAGGCAGTGCAGTTGTCTGAAGTATACTAGCGTAATACAGTGTGGCATACAGTGTGGTTCTATAGATGAGTCAGGATGTGTAAGTATTTGTTACTGTTTCTTGGTGACTTTGGAAAGGTCACGGGTGTGTGAAGCATGTTTCAATCATGTGTTTCACCATACGCATGTCTAGTGTCTCATTTTTTAAAGTCATGCTCTCATTAACACTATTCTCTCTCGCTCACTCTAGGTCTCTCTCTCTCATTCACCATTGTTGATAACCAGCAACCAATGACATGCTTCATTAGGAGGCCATTTGTACGCCCTGTGGAACAAGTCCTTCTCACCTTGCTTTGTGTTTCTTTCTCCGGTCATTAATTTTGACCTCTGCTGTTCAATGTAGAGCCATTATTCAAGCCTATCATAATCTGTCGCCCAGGCCAATAGGTGCAGAGGTGGAGACTGCAGGAAATTATAGTAGTTTACTTATACTGCTGGATATATACACTAAATCATTGTGTATTGCTGACAGGATTGTTATTATTTTCTGCCTGGCTGTAATATCCTCTTATTGCTGTTTATCCACATGACCACAGTTGATTATGTGCAGCCTTAGTACAGAATTCATATCCTGTACATTCTTCTGGGCTTAGTGCATAAATATGATGTTTGTTTTGAGCTTGTTTGCAATTGTTGGTTGTTTTTTGTGTTTTATGTAAGCGAGGGGAGAGGGGGGGGGAGAAAACCACTTAGAAAGAGAGTGTGTGTGTGTTCAGCCTGCTGCTTTTGCTGTGTCTCTGTGCAAAAACACATCAATTATACAGCAGTACATTTAGACAGCTGGCATGTGTAAAAAACATAACATAAATATAACAAAAACAGTGCTATATTTTAAAGACTCAGAGAGAGAGAGAAAGAGAGAGAGAACAAGAAGGAGAGAGGGGGGGGACAGAGAGAACATGAGAGAGAGAGAGAGAGAGAACATGAGAGAGAGAGAGAGAGAACAAGAAAGAGAGAGAGAGGGACAGAGAGAATGAGACAGCGAGAGAGAGTGAACATGAGAGGAGAGAGAACACGAAAGAGACAGAGAGAGAGAGAGAGACAGAGAGAGAGACAGCGAGAGATAGTGAACATGAGAGGAGAGAGAACACGAAAGAGAGACAGAGAGAACATGATAGAGAGAGAGAGAGAGAGAGAGAGTGAACATGAGACGAGAGATCACGAAAGAGACAGAGAGAACATGATAGAGAGAGAGAGAGAGAGAGAGAGAGAGAGAGAGAACATGAGAGAGAGAGACAGCGAGAGATAGTGAACATTAGAGGAGAGAGAACACGAAAGAGAGACAGAGAGAACATGATAGAGAGAGAGAGTGAACATGAGAGGAGAGAGAACACGAGAGACAGAGAGAACATGATATAGAGAGAGAGAGAGAACATGAGAAGAGAGAGAACAAGAAAGAGAGAGACAGAGAATGAGAAAGAGAGAGTGTTGAGAGAGAGAGAGAGAGAGAGACTGAGACTACTGATGCTAAGCGGACCTGGATCTGGTTAGTACTTGGATGGGAGACCTCCAAGGAAAGCTTTGTGTGGCTGCTGGTAGTAGTGT
>BRDA01049407.1:0-11559 GCA_036984385.1 Crenuchus spilurus | reverse complement strand
ACCATGACGTCTTAGTGTATTAGCCACAGTAACCTTGGAAACAGTGGTGCCAGCTCTCTTCAGGTCATTGACCAGCTCCTCCCATATAGTTCTGGACTGATTCCTCACCTTTCTTAGGATCACTGATGCACCACAAGGTGAGATCTTGCATGGAGCCCCAGTCATGGAGCCCCAGATTGACAGTCATGTTTAGCTTCTTCCATTTTCTAATAATTGCTCCAACAGTTGATCCTTTTTCACCAAGCTGCTTGGCAATTGCCCCGTAGCCCTTTTCAGCCTTGAGAACGTCTACAATGTTGTCTCAGGTGTCTTTGGACAGCTCTTTAGTCTTAGCCATGTCAGTAGTTGGGAGTCTTACTGATTGTGTGGGGTGGGCAGGTGTCTTTATGCAGATATCGACCTCAAATAGGTGCTTCCAATTTAGAATAATAAGTGGAGTGGAGGTGGACTTTTTAGAGGCGGACTAACTGGTCTTTGAGGGCCAGAATGTTTGCTGATTGGCAGGTGTTCAAATACTTATTTGCAGCAGTAACACACAAATAAATTATTAAAAAATCATACATTGTGATTTCCTGATTTTTTCTTTTAGATTATGTCTCTCACAGTGGACATGCACCTAAGATGAACATTTCAGACCCCTCCATGATTTCTAAGTGGGAGAACTTGCAAATTTGTTGGGTGATCAAATACTTATTTTCCACACTGTATAATATCACTGTCAAACAATTGAAAGGTGTGAAATGAAATAAAAAATGAAGAAAAATGCAGTTACAAGTTTATACCTCACCATTCTAACATAGAAGATTGAGTATCTGGAGCAGCAACATATTTTTGCTGTAGACTGAAAACATTTGGGTTTTATATTAAAATACAAATAACAAACAAAAGATCAACATTTCAGCTATTTTTTCCAGGTATTTACATCTGGATCTGATACACAGTTCAGAAGATATCACTTTTTGTCTGAACACACCCATTTCCCAAAAGTATTGGAACAGATAAAATAGATTAAAGTGAATAAGATTTCATATTTAGTTGCAAATCCTTTGCTTGCAATAACTGCATCAAGTCTGTGACTCACTGACATCACTAAACTTCTGCTTCTTCATTTGTGATGCTTTTCCAGACTTTCACTGCAGCCTCTTTCAGTTGATGTTTGTTTTTTGGGGGATACTCCCTTCAGTCTCCTCTTTTGCAGGTAAAATGCAGTTCTATAGGGTTTAAGTCTGGATATTGACTAGGCCCGTCTAAAACCTTCCTCCACTTGCCCCTTATGACCTCCTTTGTAGTTCTGACAATATGTTTGTGTAGCCTTTTGAGTTCATTGTACTGCTGCCATCATGTGTGACATCATCAGTGAAGATGAATGAGTACATCTCAAAAGAAGCCTTGCAAGCCCAAGCCATGACACTACCTCCACTGTGTTTCACAGATGGGTTTGTATGTTTGGGATCATGAGCAGATCCTTTCTTTCTCTAAACTTTAGCCTCTCCATCACATTGGTAAAGGTTCATCTTTGACTCACTCAGTCTGGCCTTCCTTTTCTTCTTGCTAATTAGTTGTTTGCATCTTCTGGTGAAGCCTCTGTACCTCAAAAGCGGCGGCAAAGCTACCTGCTACTGCCACAACACTGGTCACCATGATAGAGCTTGCTGCTGCTACCCCGGCCATGGCGTCAAATCCAGCCTCCACTGCCCTCGTCCCAGTGATGTACAGGAATTCCGCTCCCTGCATGTCAGCAGCTCCAGAGGCCGCTCCTCCAGTCACGACAGTGGACAATGCAGCCTGTCCACCCGACACAGCCCCTAACCCTGAACATGGTTATGGGGGTATGGACTCCTTATTTTTGGGACACTGTGCTCCGCGACGTGGTAGTGTGGACTTAGATGGGCTGCACCCTTTTTGTTTTGAGTTTTTGTTATAGGATTTTTTCATGTTTTCTCATGTTTAATTTCTTTCATGTTCATATGTAAAGAGATTTGGCCTACCTGGTTGAACCTGCGAGTGAAAGCCACTATATTTGGTGCCAGTATGTGCTTTTCTTTTCTGTTCCAGCCACAGCTAGCAAGCTCCTTTAAGAGAAAATAAACAATAAACATAATGGTTAAATCTGTATACAGTCAGTATATCTATATATGTATATAGACTGACCTTTTAAAAATGATTGGTTACACAAGAACCATTTTATTCTATGATTAGATTAAATCATTTTCAAATCTAATCAATCTGATCTGAGGTCGGGTGATGGAAACAGGAGGCAGGAGGCAGAAGTAAATCCGAAGGAAAACATGGGTGTAACTGCAGGGTAAACCGGAACAGATTACAAGCTCACACGTAAGGAACATCTAACAGCTATAATGACTCAAAAGGACAATGACCACAAGAGGAGAATATATACAGGCATTAATCAGAACACACATGAGGAACCAGGCTTGTACAATGAGGTGACAGCATTGAGTGTTGTGGGCAATGACATAACAGACATGTGAGAGACGAACTCGGACACAAACTGACAGGGAGAGAGGGATAGGCTCTGACAAATCATTTGATACTTTGCAAAGCAATACAATTAAAGTTTTTTAAACATATTGTTTTAGTTAAACATTTAAAACATACAGTCCACAAATTTCACATCTTCCCAGATGTGATTTGGAAAGACATGTTTCATTCCCAACATTTTTTTATTTAATTTTATAAATACACAATATTAATGTAGATAAAAGAGTAAATGAAGTGTATACCACACCAATAACAACTGCACAAATTGCAAACCGAAATTGCCATACACTTTGCCTCAAATTGCATCAATCTATTGAGCATTGATGGCCTGAGGGACTACTACCCACTGAATAATTTTTGTGTCTCTGGGCCTTACAGTTTGGTTTGCATGATTTGTTTTAAGGACTGAAAAATAAAAATAATAACTGGCACAATTACAAGAGGGTTTCTTGCACCATAGGTGCTCGGACCCCTAATAATAATATCAATTTGATTTTTCAATAAACTAATTAAAGTACATACATTATTGGTTATTTTGTTTTCTTTATATAATAAAGAAATGTTATTTTCAAGCAGCATGTAATGTTATTGAACATTTACAATTTGTAATTAAAGGCCAAAAGGAAAACATTCCAAATTACTTGGGGAACAATTATGTTGTTGGATTGTGTTGATTATGTTGAGATTTTGTTGCCTGTGTGATGACTGAATTTTTATTACTTGATGTTTACTTCAAACAGGAAAGGTACAAACCAAATAACTGGAAATGCTCTTCATAAAAAATAATAAATAAAAGTACATTTCTAGAAAAATGCAGTCAGTTTATAAACCAGGTGACACCACATTTTCATTATACAGTCTCAGGTCCACACTGTCACTCAACAGGAATCCAAATCAAGCTGATTATTTTAACTGACACTCAAGTAGCTAGGGTTTTTAAAAACAGCTGGAAGTTTCAGACATTCCAGTAGTTGAGTTTATTTGATTTGCACTTCACTCATTAGGGCACTGACACTAACGAATTGAAATTACGGAGCATACTTACAAACTGTCATAAATGATTACTGTAGCAATTTGGAGCAGGAGTGCTTTGGAGAAATCCAGTCATGATGGTTTATTCCATTTACTAGATTCTACTGTTTCTAACACAGGACTATAATATATAACAAATTTATATCACAATAGAGCACAATAATATGCAAAGTAACAAAACTGAATATACACAATGGCCGTCATCAAACTTCACTAAGAAGTCTCCCACTAGTTGGAAATGGTGTTCCCTCAGAGGCCCAACCAGACAGTTCTTTGTAACTCAGAGTCTGTAGTTTTACTGCGAGAGAGATTAAGAGAGCAGTTTTGTCCCAATGTGAATAATTAAGTCTAATTCTGAGTATACAGATGATGATATACAATACATAAGAACAAGTGTTATACCCACAAACCTTATGTCTTTGAAATAAACTTAAAAGTTGAAATACTACTGAATACTGTAGTGCCGTGATTTGCAAAATGTGGTCTGTGGATCTGTAGTTGATGAAATGAGGTCCCATGGTTATATATCTCAAATCTCATTGATTATTTGTAAAATAAAATAGAGCTCTCAGCAGAAAAATAGCAAGGAAATTGGATCACTATGGTTGGGCATATTTATGTTTCTAACACATGTTCACTCTATGTCTTTGCATGTAAGCAAACACTTAATAATAAATAATGTTTTAGTGGTTGTGGTAGTCTCGCCCAGTGTGTGAGAAGTACCAGCATGCTGTTGCATCTACAGAAAAAAGTGTGAAATTAGTATACAGTTATACTAAAAGCCAAGCTAAGCCAATATTAGAAAGTGAGGAAAGAAATGCATAACATTGAAGATACTACTTTCTGTAAGGAAAGCAATAAACTTTTCTAGTAGCTGCTTTGTGAATGCTGTTCTTCACTGATTTTCTTTTTAAAGGCATATCATACAATTCAAAGCTCAAAAAATGTTTCTTCATCTGTTCAATTGGAACATGTTGGACAACGATCCACTCTCCACTTGCAACCCTATGAAATTACCAAAACTGAAAAATATTGCAGTTCTAATAATATAAAAAGGTCGTCTACTGGCACACCACAGTTAGGAACAACAGCTGTCATACATCCAGCTAACAATATGAGAACAACAAAGGATTGCAGATCAGGATTTTAATCACGTTTACCAAAGTATTTATTCAAGTTTAAGTAGTTTTTCAACTTTGCAACCACGGAGAACAGAGTGCTGGATCTTTTGTATACAAATGTTAAATATGCATACAGCTCATCTGCCCTTCCTCCACTGAGAAGATCAGACCACAAGCTGCTTCTACTGCCTCTTTCAAACTGGTCTGTGGGCAGCCAGTGAAAGAGAAAACAATCAGGACGTGGACACCAGAGGCAGAGGAGGCTCTGCATGTCTACTTTGAGACCACAGACTGGGGTGTCTTTTGTGAATCAGCTGATGAGGACATTAACAGGATGACAGATTGCATATATATAAACTTTTATACAGACACCATTGTTCCAGGCAGGCAGGTGTGTTGTTTTCAAAAAACAAAACCATGGATCACTAAGGACCTGAAGAAACAGACCTTCAAACTGAAAGACAAAGAACTGCTAAGGGGTGTGCAAAAGGAACTGAAGGTAAGACTGAGGGACAATAAGGAGGCCTACAGAAAGAAGTTGGACAGACAATTCCAACAGAACAGTGCTAAGTAGGAATGGGCTGATATGAAGCAAATCACTGGATTCCAAACAAAACAATGAACTATGGGGTACATTCTGGATATAGCCTGTCTTTAATAGATCTTTAATAGACTCAGCACAACACCCCCTCACTCTTTCATCAGCAGACGAAGCTCATTTAAGCCCTTTCCATGACCACTTGCAATTTGCTTATCAACAGCACATAGACATGAACGAGGTTGTTATATATATATACATATTGTGTTTTCTGAGGTTCAAGGTCAACACAGCCGTCTACCAGGACGTTTTAGAGCACTTCCTGCATCCTACTGCTGACCAACTTTATGGAGATGCAGATTTCATTTTCCAACAGGATTTGGCACCTGCACACAGTGCCAAAGCTACCAGTACCTGGTTTAAGGATCATGGTAACCCTGTTCTTATTTGGCCAGCCAACATGCCTGACCTTAACCTCATAGAAAATCTATGGGGTATTGTGAAGAGGAAGATGCGATATGCCAGACCCAACAATTCAGAAGAGCCGAAGGCCACTATCAGAGCAACCTGGGCTCTCATAACACCTGAGCAGTGCCACATACTGATCGACTCAATGCAACGTCACATTGCTGCAGTAATCCAGGCCAAAGGAGCTCCATCTAAATACTGAGTGCTGTATATGCTCATACTTTTCATGTTCATACTTTTTCAGTTGGTCAATAAGTAATATTCTATAATAAATAATAAAATTAAAAAATAAATAAACATTTTAAATGTATCAGTCTGTGCGTAATGAATAAATATATTATACAAGTTTCATTTTTTGAATGGAATTACTGAAATAAATCAACTTTTTCATGATATTCTAATTTTATGACCAGCACCTCTGTATATATACAAAGTATATATATATATATATATATATATATATAGTGATCTATCTAACTATCACTTTATCTATCTATCTATCTATCTATCTATCTATCTATCTATCTATCTATCTATCTATATATCTATCCTTCTATCTACCTTAAACACACAGACAATGGAGCTTTATATTTTAATGGCTACTTTATAAACACATATACACAAAACTCTCATTGGCCAGCACCTGCACTTTAGATCACAATGACAATAGACTCATTTTTTTCCACTAGCAGCCTATGATTTTTCTGTTTTCATTTTGCAGCCCTCAAGACAATACCCAGCTACATCTGCAGCAGTCCAATTACTGCACAGACATTTTAGTTTGCTTTCCTAACAAGACTCGAAAGGAGCATAATGTCTAGTAATTTATCCAAACATTAAATGGGATGTTCACACTTTTTTCACATTTGAGTTGGTTTAAATATTTTTTGTGTAATGTAATTTTTTGTCTAATCACATCAGATAGAAATAGGACAGGCATTGATTATTCTAAAGTACTCTAATTGATTAAACATAAGCATACAACTATTTTGCAATAAAGATATAAACAATTTTATAAAAACACCTTTAAAAAAAGACAACAAAAATTTATTAATATTAGATATTAAAAGATTTTATCAAATCTTCAGTGTAAACATATGAACAGTAAATATAAGCTCCACGGACAAACAAATTAGTAGGTTCATGCAAATGGTGTTGCTCGAGGATGATTGGATTATAAATACCTGCAGAGTGTGACAGGATGCATAGATTGAGAAGACGTGGTACAATGCAGTGAATTTCTTGTTTGAAGTTTATAAAAAGGGTGGCAAAGCAGATGTTAATGATTGACACAAAGAAGTGATTGCAACTGTGATTGCCAAAGATCATAATGTGAAGGAAGTGGCTACATTTGCATGCTGTATTGAAAGATATGGTCACAACCAGTAGTGACAAAAATCCCAGTCTACAGGAAATTCTCCTCAGAACTGGGGCTGACAGTACACAAGGCTGAAGGGACCTTGGGTGCCATTCTGTTCCATATGTTCATGGTATGCAGCTCCCTGCAGTGTTCTTTCAGAAACTGGTTGTGAAGGACCGGCATTGACTTCTAGGAACAACTCTTGAATGGAAGTGAAGTGATTTACATTTACAAGCTGTGAAACCCACAAGTGGTTCCTGTTAATCAGTTTTGTCTTTTTGCTACAATTCTGGCAAGAATTGCCTGTAGACTGGGATTTTTGTCACTGCTTGTAGAACCAAAGTACTGTATGCTGATACACCTGCAAATTAACATCTGATTTTCCATACATTGAACAAGACATTCACTGCACTGTATCAACTCCTCTTAATCTATGAATCCCATTGCACACCCCACAAAGATATATATCCTGAAAATCCTTGTGCGATGTAAGGATCTGGTCTTGTGGCCAGAAGGTCGCTGGTTCGATCCCCAGACAGGACATGACTGAAGTGCCCTTGAGTAAGGCACCTAACCCCCTAACTGCTCCCCGGGCGCTGGTGGATAAGGGCTGCCCACCGCTTCGGGCACAAATTCTCACAGCCTAGTGTGTTCATTAGTGTGTGTGTGTGTGTGTGTGTTTCACTGCATGGATGGGTTAAATGTGGAGGTCAAATTCCGTTGTGTGAAAATCACATTGGCAAACTGGTTCATCTTAATCTTGCAGGAGCCTGAAGTTTCTACCACTTAAAACATAAAAGGTTTTGTTAATGTAAATATATAAGTACATGTAAATAAAGATTAATTGTTTTTAGGAAGCATTAGAAAAATGGCATCTGAAATTAATCAAATGGTGATCAGGAAACTGTTGTTTTGACAAATTAATATTAAAAGCTACAGTGATTTTCTGGCTAACTAATTTTGCTTAACACTGTACAAAATATATTAGAGATTATAATAAGTTTAACAGCAGTGCTTTGATGTTTAATTTCCTTTTATGTATGTGGTAAAGGAAGGCTGATGGAATACTGTCAACAATTGTGCAACTACAATGTGCATCAATATGGTAAAGTGTACTGGATAAAATATTCAGAGACTGCAAGTACAAAACAGGTACCTTCAAGAGACATCTGTTATGTAACATGAGGCATAGTTTCATTATTGTGGTTGAGTCCAGAGAACTGTTCTTTAGCAGTTACAGACTGTATTTTTATAAAAGGAACATGATCTTACCTCTGGATGAATGGCCTTAAACACAGGGGCATCCATCAAAGTAATCTGGCTCTGTAAAACAAATGGATAAACTTAATTTCATCAACCAACATATGCATCAACACCAACTCTGGAGTTTATTTTTATAAAGTCTAACTTGCAGCTGCAGCAAGGAGTGAACATAATCCACGTAAATGATCTATACCGTGTGGAAGATAAAGAGCCTCTGTTCATTAGAGTCTTAGGGAGGCAGACATGATCTCACAATGCAAATGTACATCTAGGGATAACCATGTAAGAATCTGGGCTAAATGTTGGTGGGAATGTAGACAGATTAAGATGAGTCCAAACTTGGAATTTCAAAAACAAACCAATAAAGGGAGAGCTCAAACTAGAAGCACTAGTCACCATAATTGCTGTATGCTAGAATGGCTGAAGAGATATTTTATATGTATCAGGACATAATAAAAATGATCTGGTCCTTAAAATCTTAAAATGACGTAAATACAACTTCAGATGAACAAAAACACAAACCTCCAATGTCACATTATTTATTTCACAAAAACCAGGTCACAATGCAGTTTCAGGGAGGGGTTGTTAATGAAATGCCCTTCATTAATTGACCACCTCTAGAAAAAAGTTTTGACAATTTGCTGGTCTGGAGCATTCGGGTGTGTGTTAACACAATGCCAAGGAGGAAAGCCACCAGCAAGGATGTTATAGAAGCAATTGTTGCTGTCCATCATTCAGGGAAGGGTTATAAGGCCATTTCCAAACAATATGAAGTCCATCATTCTATAATGTGAAAGATTATTCACAAGTGGAAAATACTCAAAACAGTTGGCATCTTCCAAGGAGTAGATGTGAGACCATGCAATTCTCAGAAAAAAAAACTAAAGCTCAGACTCTTGAAGCCTCAATTAGCATATTAAATGCTCATATGTCTATGACAGTACAAGGAGAAAAAGACTTAACAAGCATGACTTTTTGGAAAGGTTTGTCATAAGAAAACATCTTCTTTCTAAAAAGAATCTGGAAAGGCAGAATCAAAGCTGAACAATATATAGAGGTTTTCAAACAACATATGATCCCCATCCAGAAAACATCCAGCAAAGACCCAGGACTGTTGAGCAGATATAAACCGATTTCTCAGTTTCTCCATCTTCCGCTTGAGGATGCCCCATAGGTGCTGAATTTGGTTTAAATCAGGAGACATACTTGGCAAGTTCATCACTTTTAACGAACTTAATCAGCAAGGCAGTTGTCATCTTGGAGGTGTGTTTGGGGTTGTTATCATGTTAGAAACCTGCTATGTGGCCCAGTTTCCAAAGGTGCTCTGTCATAGTACATGTTGGAATTTATGTTTCACTCAATGAAGCACAGTTCCAGCAGCACTCATACAGCCCCAGATCATGATGCTACCACCACCATGCTTGACTGTAGGCAAGACAAAGTTATTTTGGTACTCCTCACCAGGGCACTGACACATATGCTGGATTCCATCTGAACCAAGCAAGTTTATCTTGGTCTTGTCAGACCACAGGACATGGTTCCAGTAATCCAGGCTCTTGGACTTCTTGTCTCCAACAAACTGTTTGTGGGCTTTCTTGTGTGACAGGCTGAGAAGAGGCTTCCTTCTGGGACGACAGTCATGTAGACTGAGTTGGTGCATTGTGAGCACTGGCAGGCTGACCTCCCACTTTTTCAACTTCTGCAGCAATGCTGGAAGTACTCATCCATCTCTTTTTTTAAGCCAACCTCTGAATATGATGCTGAACACCTGCACTCAACTTCTTTGGTCGACCCTGGCGAGGCCTGTTCTGAGTGGAACCCATCCTGGAAAACTGCTGTATGACCTTGGGAACTGTGCTGTAGCTCAGTTTCAGGGTGTTAGAAATCTTTTTATAGCCGAGGCCATCTTTGTGGAGAACAACAATTCTATTTCTCACATCCTCACAGAGTTGTTTCCCATGAGGTGCCATGTTGAATACCCAGTGACAGCCTTGCTCCCCATTCACACCTGGAACATTATGAGTTACATGACACCAGGGAGGGGCATCAAGATTCAAGATTCAAGATTCAAAGCTTTATTGTCATATGCACAGTAAAGAAACATGTTTCCCTGTACAATGAAATTTCTACTTTGCTGTCCACACTGGATGTCATAGTGCAAGAATGAAGTAGTGAGTAGAATAAAAAATGAGAATAAACAATATATATATATATATATATATATATATATATATATATATATATATATATATAAGCTCGAAGAGAAGACCAGAAAAAACACACACTATATACTGTACATATTGTGCAGTGGAGTTATTTACATTGTGCATTGTGCAGTGAGCTACATTGTATTGCAACAGTCTGTAATATAGTGCAATTGAGAGGTGTGAGAAGTTTAGTGCAAAATGCTTTTAGAATCCATGAGGTAGTCATCAACTCAGCTGTTCAAGAGCCTAATGGCCGTGGGGAAGAAAGAGTTATTTAACCTGGTTGTTTTACATTTCACACTTCTGTACCTCCGGCCTGAAGGTAGGAGTGTGAATAGTCTGTGTTGGAAGTGGTGGGGTCTTTGATGATGGAGGCAGCTCTCTTGTGGACTCTGCATTAGTATACACTCTACAGAGAGGATTGTTTAGAGGATTGGCAGTCTTTACCACACTCTGCAGGTGTTTGCAGTCCTTTGCAGTCGTACTGCCATACCACACTCAATGATGCAGGTGTAGAAGTTGCTGAGGATTTTGGGTGACATGCCAAATTTCCTCAGTCTCCTCAGGAAATACAGCGGCTGCTGAGCCCTCTTTAGCACCTGTGTGGTGTTCAGTGTTCAGTGTCCAGGTGAAGTAATCACTGATGTGCACCCCCAGGTATTTAAAGCTGCTGACTCTCTCCACTTCAAGGTCCCAGATAAATAGTGACTTATAAATATATTATAAATAGTGAATAGTCTCCTTTGTTTCCTCAAGTCCACTATAATTTCCTTGGTCTTGTCTGTGTTGAGGGTGAGGTTGTTGTCCGTACACCATGTCACCAGACTGCTCACGTTCCTTCCTGTAGTCTTCCTCGTTTCCGCCAGTGATACAATCTATCACAGCAGTGTCGTCAGCAAACTTCAGGATGATGTTGTTGGGGTGGGAGGCGACACAGTCATGGGTGAACAGGGTGTAGAGAATGGGGCTGAGGACACATCAGTAACTCCTTTTGAGTTCTAGCCATCTCATATACTTACTCAGTGGTCATCATCTTCATCCATGAGATCTTCAGCAACTTCCTGATGCACT
>BRDA01049404.1:9132-19314 GCA_036984385.1 Crenuchus spilurus | reverse complement strand
GGAGGTTATTCCAAAGATGAGGGGCCATGAGAAGGCTCTTCCCCCTGCTGATGATTTTTTAATTCTGGGATAAAGCCCTGGTATAAAGCCCAGCATTGGATTGTGGAGCAACTGCAATGATTGTGCTCCACCCAGTACTTTTGGGATGAGTTTGGAAGTTGATCATCCATCCAACACCTTGAATGCAATCAGATCCTCACAGTAATGCTCCAGAATCTAGTAGAAATTTTGGAAAAAACAATCAATGAGCAGGCATCCCAATACTTTTAGCCAGTAAATGCAATAAAATGAGCAGTGACTGTTTTAGGATAAGACTGGAGATGGTTTTACAAACTCAAGAGTTGGCTAAAGAGCTTGTGGTGACTAGTATATAAAGGGAGGATAAGAGTGTATTGGTGTTCCAGTTGGATATCTTGCCTGCTCAGTGCTGCAGGGCTTGCTATAGTATTGGGATTACTTCAGCACACTCACAAATACAGAGTCTGCAGTTCTGTTTACATCCTAAAGGGATGAGGAATAGTCTGTAGAGTGATATGCCTTCAAGCCTCAGGATGTGTCTTGTACAGTCAACTTTTCTGCAACTCTACCACTGTTGTTAGTTTGTATTTATCAGCTGTCCATTGGATCTTCACCCTCTCTAAAATTGGTCACATTTGGAAAAACAGAAGCAGAGATTGGCTTTACCTAGAAGCCTCAGGCTATAACTTTCCCTGTATTGCCACTGGCCCATGAAGTTTAGGCTAGTCTTCATTTTTTTAAGTTCAGGATGACTGTGATGTATTGCTAAAATGTTATTTATGCTATTTTCTCCTCAGCCTAAATATAATTAATCTTCTAAGACAAGTTTTGTGTGCAAGCTCTGCTTCTGTAGCTGGAACACCAAGCTAATATGCTTAACAGCTAATGCTAGCTTCTAGCCAGCAGATTAGCATTTGCAATCGTCTAAATTATCAAACGCTAGCCAGGGGACGACTTTTAGGTCTCAAGTTCACTTCTCTAAAGTTTATGCCATGGTTTCCACACTCCTGAACAGCCATGTGTGCACATTTGAAATGGATATCTCCTTTTTTTAAAAAAAGAGTGGGAAGAGATTATTTGCTTAAGATGAACATTTTCAGCTCGATCCATCAGGATCAATAGTGAAAAAAAAATTAGATCAGCAAAAAACTGCCATCTGAGTGCTGCAGGTTGCTGACATAAGCAATTCCCCAACTCTGATTGGTAGTTTGACTGATCATATGTGCTACCCGGCTCAAATCTAATGGAAGAAAATTAATTTTAGAAGTCTGTCTATATAAAAACATACAAAAGAAAAATATTCTGATTGGTTACAAGAACAATAAAAGTCATTTGAAGCCTGGATTTTGTTTAGTATACAGATAATAGTATATTATGCAATGCAAAACTGTAGACATTTGCCTCACACCATATTGAGACAATTTGGCACCATATTCTGATGCATTTGACTGTATTCTGACGACTGATTACAGAGATTAGATTGGAAAAGAACAGACATGTCAGTTAAGCTGAAAAAAATAAAAAATATCATCTATCAAATAATTTGCTATTAATGACGATGGTCAGTGTTTTGAATTTATAACCAGACTATTAATTTCCCACTTCTGACACCAAGTTGTAAAGGTAACGATGACACCTGTCCAGGTCAGGGGGAAGGGAACTAGCCCTGATCAGGATTAAGTGGATATCATAATGGATGGATGGATGATATTACACTCACTATCGGCCTCAAAATCAAAATTCTGGTCTTGTGATACAAAATTCTGGTACAACCATAGTGTGAAATGTCAGAACCACCGACTCAGTGCTCTTGGTACAAATTGTCAATTGATTGCAAAAGTAATTTATTACATAAAAGGTGAATGTAATGGATCATATATTGTGTAACAGACCAAAGTGTATCAAAATAATGGAGTACTAGTTAAGGCTGAAGAAAGACGTATTCAGGCTTTTGAGAACATCAGGAAGTTGCTGAAGATCTCATGGATGAAGATGATGACCACTGAGCAAGTCTGAGATGCTAGAACTCAAAAGGAGTTACTGATGCACGTTAAATCCCGCAAGTTACGTTACTTTGGTCATGTGATGAGGCAGCACATGAGAGCATTGAAGGAAGTGTTATGACTGGACTTGTGGAGGGAGTCAGAAGACGTGGAAGACCAAGAATAACCTGGATGGATAACATCAAGACGTGGACTGGATTATCAGGTGCTAGCCTGCTACAAGCAACCAGAGACAGATGGCATTGGAGAGAAGTGACTCGTCTGTGCAGCCGACCATCACGAAGCGATGACGGCATGTGACATGACATGACGGTTAAGGCATGTTCTTAAAAAGACTAAATGCTTTTCTACGTGACTTGGTCTCGCTTTTATTTGGTCTTGAACCACTTGAGACTCAGTCAGTCTGAGTCAGACATCAACAAAGGTGGTTGTGACTACAGCCCTGTCTGTAGAATGAGCTATTTTAGGATTACTGCATGTGTCCTCTCCACAACAGTCTTATAGCAGGATAGCCGCTGGACACACACACACACACACACACACACACACACACCCACACACTGTGCTCCAGCTGTGTTTTGCTCTTCTTTTTAAATGATAGCTGTGTGTGTGTTCTGTCCTGGATGCCGTATATATTTACTGCACACAGGAGGGAGGCGCAGAGCGGAACTGTTGGCTTTATGACCCAGGTTGCACTCCCAGCTGTGCTGCTGACAGGATGGAGAAAAATGGTGACAGATTTGGCCGGGCCGCGTTTAGAGCCCCTCGTGAAGCTCCGTAAGCCTTCTGTACCTCTGCTGCAGCACCGGACACATAGATGTCAACTGCAGCTTGTTATACTAAAGATCTGAGAGTGTGATGTTGTTTGAAAACAGTGACGTATTCTTCTCAAAAAGCTGTAACTGGAGCAGGAATCCTTTTAAAGTTCAGTTTATTTTACTGACTCACTTTTGGATCAGTTACATAACACTGTCTTATAGGCTGTCAGGGACAAGATGATACTGCAGGGGTAGTTTCCTTGTCCAAGGTATAAACAGTGAAATTGAAGTCTAAGGTACGGCATGGTCTCCAAGGTCCATCTGGTGGTCTCCAAGGTATTAATATCTGTGTCATCTGGATCGACAAATCTTAGCAACTACATGAAATAAATACAAAATAATGTTTTTGTAATGAACCCTTCAAATGAGCAGAACATGCTTTAGGGTTTGTTATATAACACTTGATCACAAAAAAATGAAGGGACTTTTGGATTTTTTTAAATCCTAGAAATAACTTTTAAGGCTGCACAGCACTGAATGGACTTCATGTAGCTTCATCTCGCAACTCAGATTTGTGACACTAGAGGGCAACATTCAGCAGGAAACTATGTGCTCAGTTCTACTTGTTTGGGACTTATTTGGACATTATTAGTGAATTGCAGACAAAAATAAGTTTTTCTAACAATTTTCAATATTTATTCAATCCTTAATTAGCAGCAGTAACAACTGGCATAGAAACAAGAGGGCTTATGTGACTCTTTTTGGATGCATCTAAGAACACAAAGTAATCGAGTCATTTGTTGCCCACATTACTACAGTAGATACACTCACTGGCCACTTTATTAGGTACACATACCTTGTATTTACACTCATTGTCCATGTTATGAGCTTCACTGATCATACAGGTGCACTTTGCAGTTCTACAGACTGTAGTCCATCTGTTTCTCTGTATCCTCCTTTCACCCTGTTCTTCAATGCTCAGCACCCTCACAGAGCAGATATTATTTGAGTGGGGGATCATTCTCAGCAGTGCAGTGACACTGATGTGGTGGCGGTGTGTTAGTGCGTGAGTCAGTGGATGAGAATCCAGCGTAACTGATCATGAGACATGACTATGGTGAGGCTATCTCTGCTGTTTATATATAGCTTTCTCTTCCCAGTTCGTCCACACTGTCCTGACTGATTCAGCAGGGCTGTATAGATTAGAGTTTGTGCAGCGTGTCGTGGTGCAGTACAGTGCCACTGCTCTCCTGCTGTGATAAATGAGTGTAGTGTGCACAGACCTCTCTCAGCCATGCTGCATGGTGGGTGATACGACCAAAAATATGATGGCACAATACTTTAAGGCATTTTTATGATGCATTACTAAATATGCAAAGTTACAGTAAACAGTATAACACTTCATAATACGGTTTTGTAATTAGCTCTGGAATGAAGCATCCGTACGCTTGAGTATTGCAGTGTTGTTTTGTTTAATTAATAGTTTGTTAAATTGATGGCAGATGGTTCATTTTATGTTGTTTAAACCTTCTTGCAACCCTATCTAATGGGAATATTCAAGTCTCGAGCTGCACCTCAAACCCTTAAAGCTTCTAGTACAGCTCGGCTTGACCCACCATCCTTCAAGACACGTGGAAGACTAGCATGAAGACTAGAAGTTCCTCCTCTTCAACATTCGACTCATCCAACCCTTTCTATCTCAGGATGCCACCCAGGTGATTGTCCAGTCTCTCATCATCTCAAGACTTTACTGCAGTTCGCTCCTGCCTGAGCCATCAGGCCCCTGCAGCTGATCCAGAATGCAGCTGCTCGGCTGGTCTTCAATCAGTCTTAGCTCTCTCACGTCCCTCCACTGCTGCCACTTCACTGGCTTCCTGTAGCTGCTCGCATCAGATTTAAAACACCGATGCTCACCTACAATGCAAAAAAATGGACCAGCTCCTCCCTACATAATGGCAATGGTCAAGTCTCGAGTTACACCTCAAACCAGTCAAGCTTCTAGGATAGCTTGACTTGACCCATCATTCTTCAAAACATGTGGAAGACTAGCATCAAGACTCTTCTATGTTGTAGCACTGAAGTGGTGGAATGAACTCCCACTGGTTGTTCTAACAGCAGAGTCCCTCACAGTCTTCACACACAGACTGAAGAGCATCTCTTTGTGGAGCACTTAAGCAGCACTAGTTTAAAACACTTATTGTAATGTATTTTAAAGCTCTTCTATTGTGTATAATTGTGTATCTTTCCTTCTTTCTAGGTATTAGTGATGGTTTAGTTCTAACAATGTCGTAACTGAAGAGTAGTTTGAACTCTAACCTGTCTGTACCAGCTGAGATCATTCTCTTAATGGAGACAAAGCACTTTGTTAAGAGCATCTGCCAAATGCTGTAACTGTACTGATTTAAACTAGCTTAGCTTGCTGTCCACTCTTATATATACCGACCTTGTTGGTCCACCTTGTAGCAACATATGAGCTACTATCTCATTTTACATCTACGCCGTGTTTTAAATCTGTGTTTGATCCAATCGTACACACACTAACACACCACCACCACATCAGTGTGACTGCTGAGAACGATCCATCGCCTAAATAATACCTGCTCTGTGGTGGTCCCATTGAAAAACAGGTGAAAGGAGGCTAATAAAGTCTACAGAGAAACAGATGGTCTTTAGTCTGTAACTGTACAACTACTGTACAAAGTGCACCTGAATGATCAAATGGACTGTGAGTGTAGATACAAGGTAATGATGTAGCCAGTGAGTACATGTAGCAGTAGCATTTGTCCTGATGTTCACCATCACAGTATTGATGTCTGATGTCCAAAATCAAAAGAAAGTACCTGATGTAAATAACCTATGGCTTCCTTCAGTTCTTACAACTTTTAACATGAGGACCCTCTCGTTCCCTCAGCTTCAGAGGCATCTGTGCACTCCACACTGGCACCGCACCCATGCAAAGCTTTGCAGTTTTTGTTGTGAGGAGAAGTAGGCCATTTTAAAGGCACAGATAGACTGGAGGCGGAATGTGAGGAGCTGGCGCTAGATAAAAACGATAAGGAGTCTCAAGCAGAGTGAGAACTCTGATTTTTATCTCCAGCAAAAAAAAAAAAAAAAAAAAAGGCAAACCTTCTGATTTTACCGCCAGCAGGTGAGGAAGGCCGTGTTAACAATGTAGAGGAGCTGGAGACTGGATCCCTGCTATGATCGTAAGCCTTTTCTCACTTCCAGTTGTACCCTAGACGGAGATCATTGTCTTTTATGACACAGCGGTGTGAGGTGTGAGTGTGTTTTCAAATGTAAGGCACCACCGCAGATTAACCTCTTATACTATTGACTTATATTCCATCCATCAGTGGCAGAAAAACGGGTACATTTTGTTTTCCCAAGCTGTAAACAATGTAAATGTACCCTTAAAGGTCCAACATGGTCTTTAAAGTGAAATAGTGTACCTCAAATGTTCACTTCCTGTATATTTCTGGTTTGTCTCATTGTAGTTATGCAGTATCTGGTTATACTACAGCACAGAGCTTGGTTACTGGCATCTCATCAGAACCAGTAAAGGAGGAGGAGATGGTCATGGATGCCAAAGCTCATTACACAAGACATGGCATCTGTTTGCAAAGAAAGTCTTGCTGGTCAAGAACAAGAGCCAGTCAGCTAGCTGGTTCTGCCACAAGTGGGAGATCCTTCCGTCCATTTTGGAGAACTGTGGTAGGGATCTGGTCTTGTGACTGGTCTGGTTTGATCCCTGTGCAGGCACCTAATCCCCAACTGCTCACTGGGCACTGTGGATAGGGCTGCCCACACATGTGCTCACTGCCCTCTAGTGTGTTCAATAATATGTGTTTCAGTGTTAAATGTGGAGTACCACACCTCCTCAACATCATCATCATTCATTGCAGTGTTTCCTGATGCACTGTCATGTTCTAGTTACCCAACCTTAGAGTCACTACATTCATAACATAATCTGATACAATTATATTCCATAAATCTAGTTACCGAACTCCTAACTTTCAAGATACTCACCCAGTAAAGGTCCAGTACATTTCTTTCTGAATGTATACATATGATGGTCCAGTACACAACTTGAAAACAATGTAAACTGTGGGGTTAGGGTTAGAAGTGAAGAATGGGTATCTTGAAGCTAAGGTGCCTAAGAGGTTGACAACGGTTGAGTCCGCAGGCTGTGATGAAAGAAATAGAACAAAGAAAGAAGTTATATCAAAGACGGTAAGCACTGAATGATGTTTAAGATCTAAGACTTGAGTCCTAGCTATGGTCTTTGTTCTCAGCTTTTAAGAACTTTAGAAGAAAATGGACTGAACTGTACTGAATGGTTGAAATTGACTTCAGCCAGTTGACAAAAACTACTCTTTTTTTGGCTTGGGCAACATCTAAAAGTAATTAAAGTAGATTTTTCTAATTAAACAACCCCCAGAATATGATCTAAACAAATGTAAAACGTACCACTATAGCTTAGCATGTGTTAAGCTTACAAACAAAAAAGACCATTTTCAAATCCGAAAAGTGCATTTCCTGAAGGAAGCACAGAATTATTGCACAAAGTGTTTCCCACTTCCACGCAGTTGCTGCATGGTCAATAAGCTTCAGCTGTTTTTTGGTAGGTAGTTCCTATGGTGTTGCTAAGCAGTTGCTATTTTATCACAGGTGTTTGGAATGTTTTGCTAAATGGTTGCTATGGTGTTGCCAAGTGGTTGCTATGGTATCGTGTGGAATGTTTACGTGTTGCAAGGTACTTGCAGTGGTGTTGCAAAGTGGTTACTATAGTTTTGCTAAATGGTTGCTAGGTGGTTATAAGGTGTTGCTATGTGGTTGTGGTAGGCTGTTGCTACGTTCTTAAAATGTGATTTGCTAACTGGTTGCTAGGCTGTTGCTAGGCTCTTACTGTGTGAATTCTAAGTTTTTGCTAGACTGTTTCTATGTGGTTGCTAAGTGGCTGCAACACGTGCAGCCTGAGATCCAGAGGCGTGTACACGTGCTGTATGTGCTATTAAAACAGACATCAGTATGATCTTACTGGTTGTTATTACCTGATTCCATCACTCCGTCGCCCAGGATTACTTTGGTGTGATGCCTGGACTGTTTGCACCAGTGTAAGGATACATTCCCAAGACAACAAAACTCTTCTGCCAAACACTGTAAATATTAGTGGAATATATGACCTTGAATGTGAACCGGACCTTTGAGAACAAACAGAAGTGTAAAGAGTCCTCTGCAGTGAGCACTTCTGTGCTGTTGTCTTAAAGCTTTATCACAAATTGCTGAAACAGCAGCACATTCTCAGTCCAGTGAGCATAAATATTAGACAGTTTACTGCTTGCAGTATGTGTTGCTGTTGTGGTTGTTGTTGTTGTTTGAAAGATTAGGTCCATGCTTCTCACTGTGTTCTGTGAGGTCAGCAGTGTTGTGCCTTCAGGGTCACAAACACTTCTAATGCCTTTGCCTGCTCATACAGCATATTATTACACCACAGCGCTTTTCCTTTAGCCTTTGGAGCAGAAACTGTGGAATTTGGCACAAAGACCATTTGTTTACTAGTTACTGTGTTTTGCATCTTTGTTTGTTCTTCATACACATTTGCTGCAAGTGTGACTGCAACATACTGGTCGACTTATATGTATTTATGTAGAATTTTTGGTATGACACCAATATCCTGTTGGGCCTGTTGGGTTGTGTGTGCAGTGCTGGGTAGTTTTTCTACCAAAACGCCAAGTTATAAGGTTTGTAATTTGATTGTAATTCCAATATCGATTTGATATCACATTTTTCCAATTTATCGACAAATAATATATTGACCACCGATGTTAACAGATTGATCTGTGAATAATGTGTATATTAGTGAATGTCCTTTCAATGCACGATTTGAAACTGTGAGGCTACATCATTCATGGAGTGTTCTGGACGCTCATTCACCTGCAATCATTTGAAAGCATGATGGACATGAAGCTTTCAGTTTTGTTTTGCTGGATGTCTATGTTAGAGGAGGCAGCAGGATGAAAACCTCTCCATCTTCCAGACGTGCCAGTCACAATCCCTCTTTGTCATCTGGCAGTGCTTTAATTGAAATAAATTGAGTCTGGCAGAAGCCTGGGATTCAGTGAATATGCAGAACATGCACATAAAAGCGAACATGAGAAAGTGAGTCCTGAACTTTCTTGATCTTAATGAGAATTGGTCCGTAATAAAAGAGAGCATTAACTTGTTTACTTTTTCTTTTTCCCCCTCCCATACTTTTATTCTGAGTATAACAAATTGGTTTGGATGTCTCCCAAATATGGCCTCTGTTCATCACAGGCTTAGAGTGAGTGTGTCAAGTTTTATCAGGATCTGTATCTTCTAATGTGAAGACTAATATTTAAGGCTGAATAGAGGCCTCTGTTGTTGTGAATGGACTGAATGTGGACAATGTTACTATGCACAGACACAACATTCTGCAAATTTCCTTAAATGAACTTGAGTGCTGTCTGCCTCAGTCTTTAATATTGGGATGCCTGTTCATTCAGTTTCTTCTGTGTAATGCTTGATACCAAATAAAAAGATGAGCACAGGTGTACAAGAACTGAAATTTAATAGTAACCAAGAAATATCACAGATAGTGCACTAACACAGAGAACCATAAAGGTGATGCTAAACAAGGATGGCTAATAGGCAGGAAAACTACCAGGGCCACACAGGCTAGCGGGATAACAAACAGAGCAGAGACCAAGCTAAAGGCTAAAGCTCATAAACAAAGCAGAGACCAAGCTAAAGCTCATAAACAGCAGAGACTAAGCAAAAGGCTAGCGCTCATAAACAGAGCAGAGACTAAGCTAAAGCTCATAAATGAGCAGTGACTAAGCTAAAGGCTAAAGCTCATAAACAGAGCAGAGACTAAGCTAAAGCTCATAAACGAGCAGCGACTAAGCTAAAGGCTAAAGCTCATAAACAGAGCAGAGACTAAGCTAAAGGCTAAAGCTCATAAACAGAGCAGAGACTAAGCTAAAGGCTAACGCTCATAAACAGAACAGAGACTAAGCTAAAGCTCATAAACAGAGCAGAGACTAAGCTAAAGGCTAAAGCTCATAAACAGAGCAGCGACTAAGCTAAAGCTCATAAACAGAGCAGAGACTAAGCTAAAGCTCATAAACAGAGCAGAGACTAAGCTAAAGCTCATAAACAGAGCAGAGACTAAGCTAAAGGCTAACGCTCATAAACAGAACAGAGACTAAGCTAAAGCTCATAAACAGAGCAGAGACTAAGCTAAAGGCTAAAGCTCATAAACAGAGCAGCGACTAAGCTAAAGCTCATAAACAGAGCAGAGACTAAGCTAAAGCTCATAAACAGAGCAGAGACTAAGCTACAATCGGAAATCGAATCAGAGACGAGACAAATACTCGAAATCG